>JZKD02S2077925.1:37373-50694 GCA_000966675.3 Picea glauca | reverse complement strand
ACTTATCCTTAATCAATGATCTCTCTCAAGTTGCAAAATGTATTTGACATATCTTGACAAGTTAATTTATTCAACATCCCCAAGGAACTATTGTGACGAATATGTTTGCCAATTACAATTGTTAAGGTTATGTTAGTCATCATAAGGGATACAAGTCATAGAGGTTATGGTTCGATATATGTAATGGGTTTTAATTTCATGGTTAATGTGTTTAGGATCATAGTGGTTAGAGATTATAGTGTGTGTCCTTAGAACGTTGTTGTGTTAGGGATCATATTATGCCTAGGGTCATAATGCCACAATAGTGGTTAATATTTAATGTGTATGAAGGGTTCTAAGGTATTTTAAGATCAAAATAATCAAAGGTAAATTCTCCCTATACTTATTATTAGTCCTTGCCTTCGGCATGGACTATAGCCATGAGTTACTCATTGACTCCCAATTAGTTGTGCCTTTGACTTAAATTTACATTTGATTTCCTAAGTTTAAGCCATTAGATATGCCTGTTGGCTAAGATGCAACGACTGGATATGTGTTTGGATGAGCATTTAGGATGCTACTGGTATGGATTTCTCTACCAACATGTCCCCACACTAGTTATAAATGTCCCCTCTCCGGATCCCCACACTAGTTATAAATGTCCCCTCTCCGGATCCCCACACTAGTTATAAATGTCCCCTCTCCGGATATCATTGGACCGAAGCCCTATTACTTCAAATTTCCCCTAGATTGACAAAGAAACATGTACAACTGAACATGCACGTTAATTATCTTTTCTCTTACAATTGAACTAAAATATCCGAATTAAAATAAATTGAACCTCAAATAAATTTACCTCTATTTTTATGGATTCCACTATTGTATAAATAAGACATTCTCTTTTCTGTGTTTTTGCTCAATTTCAACTTTTTTAGTAACCAAAAAGAGAACCAGAGATACATTTTACTCGAGCTACATTTTGTTTGAGTATTAAAAAGGACTAACTGTGTTCTTTGTTTAATTCGAATTTATATTTTTCCCATAAACCTAAAATAATCCATTAATCAATATAAATATGTATTTATATACATTGTGTTTTAAATTAAATTTATATTGGATATCTTTACAAAGGACAACTGAAAAATTCACTAAAATTTCATTTTTCTTCTTGTTTTCTTTACATGGTTGGTTATTTAGTTTACTTCTTTGATTCTTTACATGGTTGGTTATTTAGTTTACTTCTTTGATTCTTTTTCAAATACGAATTTCTAATATGTGAACAAAAAATAGCCAAAACCCTCGAATGGGGATGGTTTATAATAAATCAAAATATTTCTTATTTAGAATTTGGTTATTTGTTTTCAATTCAAAATATACGTGGGTACGTTATCATTTGGTTTTATCTTTTTAGTTGGATCATATGTTGGGTTAAGTGATTGTATGATGATTTTATAATTTTTGTGTTATAGATGGTTCTTATGCCAGACCGGGCCCAATAATCTAAGTCAAATTTCGCTACATTTAATACATAGTTGATCTATTAGTGTCCCATATTCTTTATTCCCACTGCTTACTGGAATTATGCCAACGACTTCTGCAAAGTTACAACCAAACCAATATTGCAAAACTCCTTGATTAAAATATATTTATATTTGAGGCTATTGCAAAACTCCAATTAAAATATATTTATATTTGAGGCTATCATAATATTGGAGTACAATGTTCAATACATTCATTAAATGTACAATGTCCTTCTCGTTGTAGCCAAAGAATTGGGGAGTTGGAGTTTCCCTCAGGTTGTAGCCTCCTTCTGGTTGTAGCCATATAATTTGGGAGTTGGAGCTTCCCTTAGGTTGTAGCCTAAGAAAATAGGGGGTTGCAGCCTCCTTCTAGTTGCAGTTGGAAAACAAAGGAAGTTGGTGCTTCCAATGAATGTAATTCTTAAAGACATATAAGAAAAAACATTCTGTGGCTTTCTCCCGCTTTGGGTTTCCATGTAAAAACACTGGTGTATTGTGTATGTGTATGATTGCTCATTTTTTCATTGTTTATTTACTATGCAATTTTTAGATGAGAATGCTACATTGATATAACACTTGCATTTTGTGGTTAAAAATGATTGAATTACTCTATTACTGATTCGCCCCCTTCTCAGTAATCCAACAATTGGTATCAGATCCGGTTCCTTCAGGAAACAATTTAACCACTGGAAGGAGCTCATGGATTATTCTGAGAATGGAGTACCAATGTTTAATGGTCATAATGGTTTAAATTATGAGATGTGGAGCATAAGGATGAAAGTATTTTTACAGGCACAAGGATATTATATTTGGCTATCAGTTGTTTGATAGTTCAAAGAGGGAAAACACTGCAACCAAGAAGGAATTGAAGAAAAATAACAAATTAGCAATGGATTTCACCTGGGAAGGATTACCTAATCCGGTAAGAGAAAAGGTTGGTAAATGTTCATCAACCAAAGAACTTTGGGATAAGTTACATGACATATATTCTTCACCCATCGCAGATTCAAAAAATTTCAAAGAAGATGCAGATACAAATCAAGAAGAATTATGTTCACCATGTCATACATATTCATAAGATGAAGAGTACATAATCACTAGAGGTATGTTTTTTGATTTAATTGTGAAAAACAAGGACATCTTGAAATAGAATGCCATGAAGGAAATGAGACAGAAAAACTAATTGAAAATGAAGACAATTATGAAACAGATTTGACTAGTGCTTTAGATGAACTAAGAGAAGAAAATAAGTCACTCAAGAAAGAATTGATGAAACAAAATGAAAGTGTTCACATTTTTTAAGAATCCCAACAGGTCATCGAGAACTTAAGAACTCAGCTAGAAGAAGCTAGAAAGATCAAATAAAATCTTGAATATCAAAAGCAGTATTTGGAAGCCAACATAACAACACAGAGAGAAGAAGGAGAAATGCGACATAAGATATTGACAGATCATCTTAAGGAAATAACTAATGATCTAAACCAGATTGAGACAGAGTTTGGATAAGAAAAGAAAGGACTTGAAGAAGAAATAATTACATTAAAAATTCATCTTGAAGAAGCGAAAATAACAGAAGAAGTCATGAAGTCTCCGATAATGAAGAAAAAAGAAGAGGTTGAGAAGCTTGAAGAAGAAGTTGTCACATTGAGAAGTAAAATCGTCAAGCTCAACAAGAACGTTGAAGAGACATAAACATCCTTATTAGTGATAGAGAATGAAGAGAAGCACTCTAGGTTGCTAGAAAATAAGAATGAAGAAAATAGAAACAATTATGCATAAGTACTCAAATGAAAGAATCATGGTCAACCAAAATCTAAGAAAACTATTGAAGATACATCTTCAAGAAGACCATCCATATTCAAGCCACAAAGAAGCTTCAATCATGATCATGATTAGTCAAGGCAGAAATTCAGAAGGACTACACCACAAAGAAGATTATTCACTCCCAGGTATGCAAATTTCTTTTATGGTCACTGTTTTTATTGTACTAATTTTGGACATAAGGTTGCAGATTGTAGGGATTATAAAATAAATGTTCAAGAAAGAAATGCCTATGTGGCTCCACGTGACATTGAATGTTACAAATGTCTTAACTATGGACACATAGCTAGTGATTGCAGAAACATGATCGATACTTCCATGAAAGAGAACATTGATATCAGATATAAGAAAGCAAGGATAAGAAAACATGAAGAACAAGTGAACAAATACCAGGTCCCAGAGATCGCAAGATTGGCAATAAAACGAGATGAAGAAAATTCTACAGAGAAAAATAAAGATGTCAAATACAAAAAGGTTTGAAAAATAACTGAAAGAAAAGAAGGACATGTAAATAAGGAACATGTTCAAGAGATTGTACTTTCAGGCATTGTAGTGAAGGATGAATCCACAGACAAAAAGAAAGAAGTCATAGCTCAGAGAAATGATGAATCTACCAATGAAGATGATGAAGAATACACATTAGAGCATGAATTGTTCTGATCCATCCAGCTTAGAGACTCCCAGATAACATGAATATTAGACAAGGGGAGTCTATGTGATAACTGTGACAGACCAAAGAACCATCCTTTGAGTAGCTTGCAGAGTTTGAGTAGACAGATTCAGAGCAGTCAGTTAGCAGAAGTATAATTTGATAGATTAATCAGTTGTAGTAGTGAAGACTTCATGATAGTATAGTGAGAAATGGGTCAGCATTATGGACAATTGTGTAGTAGAGTCTTGGAAATTATGGACATAGATGGATTTGTAAGAACACTTAACATGTTTGGACAGATATATGACAGTGGACGAGAGCATGGATTCATAGATCGGTTCAGAGAGTGGTTCAGAGACAAAGGAACATTATGGATGTTAATTACAAAGGAAATGGCTCGAACAATGCTAATGGATTCCAAATTGACAGATATTTTTTGGACACATGCAGTGCATACAACAATTTCACATTCAAAATAGAGTAATGCTAAAAAACAACAATGACAAAACTCCCCACGAGATTTGGAAAGGAAAGCCAGCAAGGATGAAGTTTCTAATAAGGCCATGGATGAAGAATTGGATCAAATAGAGAAGAATGACACTTGGGCATTGGTTTCAAGACCAAATAATAAGAATGTGATTGACACAAAGTGGGTATTCAAGAATAAATTGAATGAATATGGACATGTTACAAGAAACAAATCTAGATTGGTATGTAAAGGATACACACAGGTTGAGGGAATCGACTTTGAAGAGACATTTTCCCCAGTTGCCAGAATGGAAGCAATCCGACTGCTTTTAGCTTATGCATGCGCCAAGAATATTAAAGTGTATCAGATGGACGTGAAAACAACTTTTCTGAATGGGGAGATTGAAGAAGATGTTTACATTGAACAACCAAAATGATTTTAGTTGTCATAGAACACATATTATGTGTGTAAATTGAAGAAGCCCTTGTATTGAATAAAATAGGTTCCTAGAGCATGGTACTCTAGACTGGATAAATATCTACAATAGGCAAGGTTCAAAAAAAGAAGTGCAGACATCAACCTCTACATCAAGCCAGAAATTTGCAAAGGATATGCATAATGAATTTGAAATGTCATTAATCAAAGAACTATCCTTCTTTTTGGGTCTTCAGATACGTCAAAGAAACCAATGAATTTTTATTTCTCAAACTAAGTATATCAGAGAAATGCTAAAGAGGTTTAGAATGGAAGATTGCAAACCAATTACCATTCCTATGAAAACCAGTTACAAGTTGAGAAAAAATGATGATTCAAAGTCTACAGACCAAAGGGAATACAGGTCAATGATTGGCAGCTTACTATAAGTGACAATATCCATACCAGATGTAATGTAGGCAGTTGGACAGGTGGCACGATTTCAAGCAACACCAAAGGAAACACATGTTGTAGCAGTGAAGAGGATTTTCAAATATCTCAAAGGAACAAAAGAGTTTGGATTATGGTATCCAAAAAGAAATGATCTATCACTTATTGCCTACACAGATGCAGATTAAGCAGGTTGCATTAATGATCGACGAATCACCAACGGAGCAATGTTCTACTTAGGTGAGTGTTTAGTATCATGGCTAAACAAGAAACAATCATCTGTATCCTTATCTACAACCGACGTAGAGTATATTTCAACAACATGTACACAGTTTCTATTGGTGAAACAAACTTTGATAGATATACAGGTTGAGTATGATGAGCCCATTCCAATATATTGTGATAATACAAGTTCCATCAGTATCTCAAAGAACACGGTGATGCACTCCAAGACGAAACACATTCCAATCAAGTATCACTTTCTACGGGAACAAGTTGCAGAGAAGAACATCAGAGTTGAATATGTGGGCACAAAAGAACAAGTAGCAGACATCTTTACAAAACCTCTTCCACGTGAAGCCTTTGAGTATCTTCGCTAGAGACTTGGAGTAATTTATACTCCAAAATGAATGCTTTTGAATGCTTATCTTATATGTCTTAGATCTACACGAGGAAGCACCATAGAGAGGATAGTTCATGTTGGGAGATCAGTTCCATGAAGATTTCAATTAAGGGGAGTATCCCCAAGGAAAATTCATTTAGGGGGAGCAACTCCCGATGGAAAGATACCTTTGCCATTGATGAAAAAGGGCGAGAGATTTATCCAATGAAGAGCATAGAGGCATGGTTCCAGGGGGAGCGATGGTCACATGAAGAGCATGAGTGATATGACTTCACTATTGCATCAGAGTGTTGCCATCAATGCCAAAGGGGGGAATTTTTCATTAATCGAGTTGGTTGTCATTGATGTCAACCCTTGAAGAAAGTCCGATAGCGAATTCTGGTAGCACAAAGTTTTGGGTAATGGACCCAAGTTTGTTTGATGGATAATGGTATGAGTTTTCATATATTTGCAAGTAAAACTATTCTAGATGGATAGTACATGTAATTCCATTTCCGGTGGTATGTGGAACATCACATAACTCCTCACGGTTAGAGAGTTATGTCCATGCAAAGTTGGAGAACCCTCATGAGTCATTTAGAAGCCCCAAAAGGTCAAAGAAGTCAAAGTGGATACAAAATAAATTATTTAAATAATAAAGTTAATGGAGAAATTACTAAGTGGACAAGTGGTTAGAAGTGGGTTAGCCCTAAAATAAAGAAAGTGGGTTAAGATNTGGTTAGAAGATAACCCCTTGAGGAAGCTACATAAAAGTATAAATAAGAGGCAATGATCTCTCATTCAAAACACACTTGAATATCATTGAATATCTATTTTTGTGAAATGTTATTTGGGCAGGTATTATTGATAGAGAAAAAGTGCGGCAAAAAAAGCGCGGTAGGAAAAGTGTGGCAGAAAAATTGTAGAAGAAAAGATGCGACAGGAAAAATGCGGAAGAAAGTGCGACAGGAAAATTGCGGAAGAAAAAGTGTGGCATAAAAAGTGAGGAAGAAAAATCGCAGCAGGAAAAGTGCGGCAGAAAAACTGCAGCAAAAAAAGTGCGGCAGCAAAATCACGGCAGTGGATTCGCGACCGCAAAACTGCGGAAACATAACTCTACAAGAAGAAAAAAAAGAGGTATGGTTCTCATATGTGTAGTGTTGAATTTATGAATCAAGTTGAGGGTTTTCCTTGTAAATATGTTGGATTCCCTTTTGGGAGTTTATGGCTTGTTGTAGAGTTGATCTGAGGCAGATCTACTGAAGTTTAGTATTGGTTCATGTCTGAGGGATTTTGGTTGAGGTGTGTTGCTGGAGTTGTTGGTACAGATAGAGGTTGCATAACATTGAGGTTCTAGCACATGCTTTTAGGTACATACTTGTGGTATAATGTTTGGGGTATATGTGATTAGATCAGATTTGGATGATGAAAATGATGAGAGATTTTGGTTTAGGTACATGTTGGGTACATGGTTGAGACAAGTAGTTGATGAGTTGGCACATACATGAGGTGTATATTTGATGATGTTGATACATATGGATGAGTCAGTTTATGTGTATTTGATGCATGATTGGTACATATTTGGTGCATGGTTGATGCACTCATTGATGATACATGTTGAGGTACATGTTGGTGCATGGTTGATGCACTTTTTTATGGTACATGCTGATTACATGTTGTTTGGTATAGGTTGGTGCATGGTTGATGCAGTTGTTTATGGTACATGTTGATTATAGGTTGAGGTACAGGTTGGTGCATGGTTGATGCACTTTTTTATTGCATAGGTGGATTATAGGTTGTTTGGTACAGGTTGGTGCATGATTGATGCACTTTTTTATGGTACATGTTGATTACAGGTTGATTGGTACAGGTTTAGAGTGGTATATCTCACAGTCATAGTGTGACAATGGTTCCATCATTCTACTTCTACATCAGGGCGGTTGGACGGGGCAAGAACGGGTGGTTGTAGCCACCTTCCGGTTGTAGCTGGAGAATATAGGGGATTGTATCCTCCTTCTAGTTGTAGCCAGAGAATTGGGGAGTTGGAGCTTCCCTCAGGTTGTAGCCTGAGAAACTAGGGGATTGTAGCCTCCTTCTGGTTGTAGCTAGAGAATTGGGGAGTTGGAGCTTCCCTCAGATTGTATCTTGAGAAACTAAGGGGTTGGAGCTTCCCTCAGATTGTATCCTGAGAAACTAAGGGGTTGGAGCCTCCTTCCAGTTGCAGCAGGAAAACATAGGAAGTTGGTGCTTGAATGTAATTCTTAAAGACATATAAGAAAAAACATTCTGTGGTTTTCTCTCGCTTTGGATTTCCACATAAAAATACTGGTGTATTGTGTATGTGTATGATTGCTCATTTGTTCATTGTTTATTTACTCTGCAACTATTGGATGATAATGCTACATTGATATAACACTTGCATTTTGTGGTTAAAAAGGATTGAATTACTCTATTATTGATTCACCCCCCCTCTCAGTAATCTAACAACTATCAAATTCTTGGTTGTAGGTGTGGGCCATTGAGGAGGTAAGTAGGCAAGAAGTGGGTTGGTGGATCCAGACTGAAAAGGGTTATGGGTGAGGGGTACCACTGAAATCAATTTGAAGAGAGGAATCCAATGGAATAGGTCCCAAATAAGGGTGTTGGTGAGGGTGGGTGGGTCCACAGAAAAAGAAGAAGAAGGGATTACTAGTGATGGATACCACTAGGATCAATACGAAGAAATGAATCTAGTGGGATAGGTCTGTTGTGATGGTTACACAACACCCTTCCTTTTTCTTTCTTTTTCATAATAAATAAAATAAAACCTTTGAAAATATCAATAACTGATTTTTTTGTTTTATCCCTAAAGATAAAATTACAATATTTTTATTTTGATTACAGGAAAGTTAGTCTTTCAATTAATTTTCGTAAGGGAAATAAAATATTCTTAGTAATTACAAAATCAATCACAATTATGTAATTACTAATCTCAATAAAGGTTTATTTCTCCTCTTTACGAAATTCACCTCATGGAATTTGTTTTCATGACAGGTTGACAAATTCACTGCTTGATCATCAAAAGCATTAAGGAAAATACAAATCGGAGCCATGTTTGAAGGACATGGTTAAACATTTAATAAATAAACAAAATTCAATTTTTAATATTGGAACATTGGTTGTTGTCATTGATGTCAACCCTAGTCATTGGTTGTAGTCATTGATGTCAACCCTAGCCATTGGATTTTGGACCCCACAATTGATCGAAGTAGATAGACATGAAGGAAATTACACATGTATATACAACACCCATGGATGGATAATATAAGTCATGTCACTTCTGGTGGTATGTGGCACGTCACGTGGATCCTCATGATTGAGGATAAATTAATTTTTGAAGATGACAATGTGAATTGAAGAAGAAACTACATGTTGGCCCTAATATTAAAAGGAAATGACATAAAGGGTATAAATACATATCATTATACATTAAACACACACAAGTTTGTTAATGAACAAGGAGATATAAGTTGAATTTCAGAGGAAATATGAAGTAAAGAAGGCCGAATTTCAAGGGAGGATGAAATCTTTTGGTGATGTGTTCTAAGGTATGTTATTTACATGTCATCTTACCATTTTAGCTATAAATTTGTTTCTAGAATTATTTAGATGGTGAAATTCGAAGGCTATTGAGAAGACATATGTAGGTACCCATGGTAAAAATTTTAGCTCTTTATTCTCTATAATTTTGGAGATACACTCTGTGGAAGATATGGTTTTTGACTAGTCCTGAAGCTAGTCATAAACATTTGTTCCAGGTAAAACAATCATAACGTATTCATAGAGAATCCAAATGAAGTGAGACAAATTGCATTGGAAATAGTATGAGCTTTAGTTTCTTTTGCACTAATTTCATAATCTTATGTTAAATATTGAGCGTGGGGCATGGTGTACAAGTTTACTCTCCTGAATAAACCAAAATTGAATAAGGTCTACCATTTTCCCTATAACTCATTTTATGGGAGGATTCAAGGAGTGAAACTTGGAGGAGTTTTAGATAATACATTGAGTAATATTATCTACAAGATCATAGTATTCCAAGAAGTAAAGAATTGCATAAGCTGAAGAAGTCTCAGGAAGCATTATCAGGTTCTATGTGATGGTTGGTTGATGGAGATAGTTTAATGTAAAGTTTTATTATCTCTCATATATTCTTGGGTGGAAGGAAGGGGCAAAGATGGAGAGGTAAACCCTCTCTTGACATTGGAGGATTGTATATTCCTTTTGGAGGTTTATCCCTCTATATTTGGAAGCTGTAGCTTCCCTTGGAAGTCGTTACTTCCCTTGAACAATAAATATTGATTATTTCTCATATATTGTGCATGGTGTATTGTGGTGTATTGGTGTAACTCTTCTACTATTGTTCATTTCTCATTGGATATAATTGAATNAGGTACATGTTGGGTACATGGTTGAGACAAGTAGTTGATGAGTTGGCACATACATGAGGTGTATATTTGATGATGTTGATACATATGGATGAGTCAGTTTATGTGTATTTGATGCATGATTGGTACATATTTGGTGCATGGTTGATGCACTCATTGATGATACATGTTGAGGTACATGTTGGTGCATGGTTGATGCACTTTTTTATGGTACATGCTGATTACATGTTGTTTGGTATAGGTTGGTGCATGGTTGATGCAGTTGTTTATGGTACATGTTGATTATAGGTTGAGGTACAGGTTGGTGCATGGTTGATGCACTTTTTTATTGCATAGGTGGATTATAGGTTGTTTGGTACAGGTTGGTGCATGATTGATGCACTTTTTTATGGTACATGTTGATTACAGGTTGATTGGTACAGGTTTAGAGTGGTATATCTCACAGTCATAGTGTGACAATGGTTCCATCATTCTACTTCTACATCAGGGCGGTTGGACGGGGCAAGAACGGGTGGTTGTAGCCACCTTCCGGTTGTAGCTGGAGAATATAGGGGATTGTATCCTCCTTCTAGTTGTAGCCAGAGAATTGGGGAGTTGGAGCTTCCCTCAGGTTGTAGCCTGAGAAACTAGGGGATTGTAGCCTCCTTCTGGTTGTAGCTAGAGAATTGGGGAGTTGGAGCTTCCCTCAGATTGTATCTTGAGAAACTAAGGGGTTGGAGCTTCCCTCAGATTGTATCCTGAGAAACTAAGGGGTTGGAGCCTCCTTCCAGTTGCAGCAGGAAAACATAGGAAGTTGGTGCTTGAATGTAATTCTTAAAGACATATAAGAAAAAACATTCTGTGGTTTTCTCTCGCTTTGGATTTCCACATAAAAATACTGGTGTATTGTGTATGTGTATGATTGCTCATTTGTTCATTGTTTATTTACTCTGCAACTATTGGATGATAATGCTACATTGATATAACACTTGCATTTTGTGGTTAAAAAGGATTGAATTACTCTATTATTGATTCACCCCCCCCTCTTAGTAATCCAAAAACTATCAAATTCTTGGTTGTAGGTGTGGGCCATTGAGGAGGTAAGTAGGCAAGAAGTGGGTTGGTGGATATAGAATGAAAAGGGTTATGGGTGAGGGGTACCACTGAAATCAATTTGAAGAGAGGAATCCAATGGAATAGGTCCCAAATAAGGGTGTCAGTGAGGGTGGGTGGGTCCACAAAAAAAGAAGAAGAAGGGATTACTAGTGATGGATACCACTAGGATCAATACGAAGAAATGAATTTAGTGGGATAGGTCTATTGTGATGGTTACACAACACCCTTCATTTTTCTTTCTTTTTCATAATAAAGAAAATAAAACCTTTGAAAATATCAATAACATATTTTTTTGTTTTATCCCTAAAGATAAAATTACAATATTTTTATTTTGATTATAGGAAAGTTAGTCTTTCAAGTAATTTTCGTAAGGGAAAAAAAATATTCTTAGTAATTACAAAATCAATCACAATTATGTAATTACTAATCTTAATAAAGGTTTATTTCTCCTCTTTACGAAATTCACCTCATGGAATTTGTTTTCATGACAGGTTGACAAATTTACTGCTTGATCATCAAAAGCATTAAGGAAAATACAAATTGGAGCCATGTTTGAAGGACATGGGTAAACATTTAATAAATAAACAAAATTCAATTTTTAATATTGGAACATTGGTTGTTGTCATTGATGTCAACCCTAGTCATTGGTTGTAGTCATTGATGTCAACCCTAGCCATTGGATTTTGGACCCCACAATTGATCGAAGTAGATAGACATGAAGGAAATTACACATGTATATACAACACCCATGGATGGATAATATAAGTCATGTCACTTCTGGTGGTATGTGGCACGTCACGTGGATCCTCATGATTGAGGATAAATGAATTTTTGAAGATGACAATGTGAATTGAAGAAGAAACTACATGTTGGCCCTAATGTTAAAAGAAAATGACATAAAGGGTATAAATACATATCATTATACATTCATTTTAAACACACACAAGTTTGTTAATGAACAAAGAGATATAAGTTGAATTTCAGAGGAAATATGAAGTAAAGAAGGCCAAATTTCAAGGGAGGATGAAATCTTTTGGTGATGTGTTCTAAGGTATGTTATTTACAGGTCATCTTACCATTTTAGCTATAAATTTGTTTCTAGAATTATTTAGATGGTGAAATTCGAAGGCTATTGAGAAGACATATGTAGGTACCCATGGTAAAAATTTCAGCTCTTTATTCTCTATAATTTTGGAGATACACTCTGTGGAAGATATGGTTTTTGACTAGTCCTGAAGCTAGTCATAAACATTTGTTCCAGGTAAAACAATCATAACGTATTCATAGAGAATCCAAATGAAGTGAGACAAATTGCATTGGAAATAGTATGAGCTTTAGTTTCTTTTGCACTAATTTCATAATCTTATGTTAAATATTGAGCGTGGGGCATGGTGTACAAGTTTACTCTCCTGAATAAACCAAAATTGAATAAGGTCTACCATTTTCCCTATAACTCATTTTATGGGAGGATTCAAGGAGTGAAACTTGGAGGAGTTTTAGATAATACATTGAGTAATATTATCTACAAGATCATAGTATTCCAAGAAGTAAAGAATTGCATAAGCTGAAGAAGTCTCAGGAAGCATTATCAGGTTCTATGTGATGGTTGGTTGATGGAGATAGTTTAATGTAAAGTTTTATTATCTCTCATATATTCTTGGGTGGAAGGAAGGGGCAAAGATGGAGAGGTAAACCCTCTCTTGACATTGGAGGATTGTATATTCCTTTTGGAGGTTTATCCCTCTATATTTGGAAGCTGTAGCTTCCCTTGGAAGTCGTTACTTCCCTTGAACAATAAATATTGATTATTTCTCATATATTGTGCATGGTGTATTGTGGTGTATTGGTGTAACTCTTCTACTATTGTTCATTTCTCATTGGATATAATTGAAT
>JZKD02S2077924.1:458596-475339 GCA_000966675.3 Picea glauca | reverse complement strand
GTATCCACATACCAAAGTTCCACATTTCAATTTGCATGTTTAAACAAATCACATAATTATCATCAGCATAAACATATAACAATAAAGTAATATCCCGCAACACATAAATAGATCCAGATGTATACATGTCAAATGTCTTTATTATTCTAATGAAACCCAACAAATACTAAGTAATGAATCACTAAGATAAGTAAAAATAAAAGTTATAACCTTCTAAGGCCAAAATATAGGTTGTTACATTTACAAATCCCTAGAACACCACTATAATCTAAAATAGACAAATCCCTCCTTGCATTCTTTCCATGTAGCTTCCCATTTTAACCTATACAACAATAAATATATATTTCCATAACATTATGAAAGGAAAAATTCAAATAAAAATGTGGATTGCAATGAAACAAGAATAAAAAAAACGGAGCATTTCTCATCCCAAGAAATAAAAAAACATTTTTTCTAGGGAAATATGACTTAAATTTATATCACAAATTTTCTTTCCATCTAATGAAGTGTTTTTCCCTTTCAATTCCATGTCATTCCATCCCTTTCCTTTCCATGTCATGCTTTGTATTTCCTTTCCACGTCATGCCTTGCCTTTCTATGCCATGACATGCCATGACATGCCTTGCAATGCCTTGTGTTGCCATGCCATGCCTTGCCTTTCCTTTCCTTTCCATGCATTTCCTTTCCTTCACTTTCCATTCCATGCCATGTATTTCCTTTCCTTTCCATTCCATGCCATGTCATGCCTTTCATTTCCTTGCCTTTCCATACCATGCCATGCCTTCCCTTTCCATGTATTGTCTTGCCTTGTCATGCCTTGCCTTGCCTTTCCAGGCTATGTCATTCCATGCCTTTCCTTTCCATGCCATCCCATAACTTGAATTTCCATGCCATGCCATGCCATTCCTTGTCTTTTCATGCCATACCATGTCTTTCTTTTCCATTCCATGCCATGAATTTCCTTGCTATTCCATGCCATGCCATGTCATTCCTTGTCTTTTCATTCCATGCCATGCCTTACGATGTATTGCCTTGCCTTTCCATGCCATGCCTTGCCTTTTCATGCCTTTCCATGCCTTACCATGTCATTCTTTTCCATTCCATGTCATCCCATGCCTTACCTTGCCTTGCCTTCCCATGCCATGCAATACCTTGCCATGCCTTGCCTTTCCTTTCCATGTCATGCCTTTCCTTGCCTTTCCATTCCATGCCTTGCATTGCCTTCACTTTCCATGTAATTTCATGCCTTGCCTTGCCATGTGTTGGGCGTAGGCCTATTTTGAGGAAATACCAAATGTTGGTAATGTAAGGCCCAATTTTGGAGAAGAGAAATTGACAAGAAAAGAATCATGTGCGAGGAAAAGTCACATGCAAAGGAGTAAACCATGAAAGATGCGCAGGGACGAAAACCTAACCATGTTAGGGTTAGGGTTTTGGCAAGAGATTGTAACAACTAAGAATCTTGTAAATTCGTATAAATAAGAACCTAAGAGGTCTAGGTCGAGGTTCCAAGTAGTTATTCAGGTTTTGAGCTATTGTGATACATTTTTTTAAGTTGTTGAGATATAGAAGGTCCAAGTAGGTCAGATCTTGAGGGTTATATCACAGGTTGGGAAGCATTGTGTGATATAGTCTGCCTAACAAAGGTTGTGGAACCTTGTTCATGATTGTATGTTCAGAATTGTAGTGCATGTAGAGCTATATATTGCATAAATCTAAATACAAGAGCCTAAGAAGCTAGATCTTTGTGGGCATAGCCCAGGAGGGGGTGAACCATAGTAAAATATGTGTTATGTGTATTGTTATTTGATATTTACTTTATGTCAGTAGTTAGATGATGAATGTATGACTGAATAATTCAGTTAGATCTATTAGAATGCATGCATGAGCTTAATAGGTGAATGAATCTTAGGAATAATAGAGAGAATGATGAGATCAAGTATAATCCTAGATCCCCACTCTTTCCTAGACTATAATCACTTGAGATTTGCAGTCACCCATATAAATATCTTGGGTGAGATTGCATAGTACATTTTGTGTATTTTTTTGCCTTCTTTTTTACCAGGAGGGCCAATATTTTTAGAGGATTTTGTTGGAAAACTGTTTAGATATGAACTTGGGTCAACCCAAGAAGTAGTTAGAAATATCAATAACCAAAAAATGGTTCCGTTGTTTTATGGAACTCCATGGGATTGAGTGAATGTGATCTGTAGAAGAAGCATGTGGAGAATGAAGGTATAAAAAGGTAATTTTCAGACCATGGAATCCAACGAAGGCAGATATTGAAAGATGCTTGAAAAAAAAGGAGCTTGATTTTGCGTAGAAAGATAACAAAAACCCTAAGTTAATACCAAGCAAATATATGGACAAGTATGTGTTTAGAGACTTGCATGAGGTATTTTTTTGTGATTTCCCACATGTGTTGTAGGAGTGGCTATTGAGGTTAAAATACAACCACCCTACAAATCGAATCAGACATATCGAGTTGAATCATGTGGAGATTTTGCAATTACAACAGGTTAACAACAAATTCACGCACATAGTATATTTTTGGTTAGACAATATTGTTGCAGGGTTTATCACAGAATTTGTAGTAGATACTGCGAAGTCTTATAGTGTAGCAGAGAAAGAGTTTCTCAAAGGACCTAGAGGTAGGTATATCATATCATTGTATGCTTCAATCAAGATGTTATTGTATAACGGTGTGATGACAATGGAATCAAACAGTTAAACTTCCCCATGTGCATGGGAGAAGGGGGGAAGCACTGACAAGAGGTGGAGAAATGGAGGAAGAGATAGATAAGGGAAAGAAGAAGGATGCCATGGACCCAATAATTATGGGTGAATATCAGAAAAACCATATAATGGAAACAACTTGAAATATGCGTAGTGGAGTACCGTACCAATATAAGATGAATAATATGAAGAGAGCCATAACTGATACAGAGGTCTTGGAAAGTGACGAGGAAGAGGTGGAGCATATTTGAGTTGTGGAGCATATTGAGGAAATCATGCGCACAACATATGAAAGGAAGAAATATGGTCCAAGGGCAGGAACAAAAGGTAGAACTCCCATCCATGTCAGTGTCAATGCGGAACCCATAACCCCATGTGCGACTAATACACCAAAAATAACACCACCATTTAGAATAAAAAAAATTAGTGGAAGAAACACAACAAGAAGTACATCCAAACAAGGAGCAATAAGTGGAGGAGCCAGTTCAAGAAGTAGTAGTCAAATATCTACATTGCATGGAGGTAGTATTTCATCACAGTTCAATATGGCAGTACATGATCCTACCATTAGGTTACCAGAATTTTGGGGAGAGGCATATGAGGACCCTGAAAATCATTTGTTCATCTGCAAGAAGATATGGGAAAAAAAGCATATCACATATGAGGATACAAAACTTGTGCAATTAGCTATTGTGATAAGAGACCATGCATTGGACTAGTACATGAGCCTAGTTGTAAACAATCCACCAGGAACAACAAGGATGACCGCAGATGTCAAGAAGCTACTGATAAATGAATTTCATAAGCCTAGTTCAGAAGATCAGTACATGAATGAGATGATTGAAATTAGGAAAAAACTAGGTGAGTCTACTTGGGAGATTGATAGGTTTAAGAATCTTAAAGGTACGTTGAAGTATGTCATGACTGAGATGAAACATAGACATCTCTTTTTGAATTCACTGTTACCACATTTGAAATACACATTGAGACAACATAAGTTTCAAACTCAGGAAGAGGCTTTGCAGGCATCCTTACGGCTTGAAGAGAACTGGTATAAGAAGATAGCTCAAATAATATAGGAGTTGAAGGACGATCTGAAGAACCTCACATTTCAACTGAGCTAGAATAAGGGAAAAGAGAAAAGAGAAGTTGTTTGGTGTACCACATGCACGACAGAAGGACACCATAAGAATGAATGTCCAAATTTCGTACAGTATATGGATATAGAAGTACCAAAACCTTTTCCAATAGGAGGAACATGGTGCGATATTTTTAAGACACATGGGCATGATCCATATCATTGTACCATGATGCAGAAGTACCATACAATACCTAAGAGTTTATACTGCAATTTTTGCAAGTCAGTGAGCCATGATGATAAATATTGTAGGTCGATGGAACTGATGAGGGAAAGAACTTCAGATACCTTTAGGGTGTAGGAAGAAATGATGACAGGGAAAGTTGCACCCCGGTTTAACCAGGTACCACTTCCATACAACACTATGTAGCAACAATATAACATTGTGCAACCACAATAAAACTCCACATAGTATAATCAAGGGCCTTAGTACAACACACTGCAAGGAGATCAAACTGGCTACATAGGTGGAGGATGAGGTAGAGGAGGATTTGGAAGAGGCATAGGTCCATTAGTGTGCCACAACTTCCAACATCTAGGTTACTATGCAAGGGAATTCCTACTTCCACCTGCGACATGTATGTATTGTCGCGTAGCAGACCATGACACAGAAGAATGCCCAACACTTTTGGGGAAGATTCAAGAAAAGAGGAACTAGAACAACCAAAATGTTTAGTTTATCGCTGCAGAAGCCAGGGATGATAGAAGAAATATCAACATAGTTACATGAGGAGGTGATAATATAGGAACTGACATAGTGAGACAGGATCCAGAAAAACACCAATGGGTGAAGAAAAGTACTAAAACAGACAAGCAGTTTGATGTGCGTACAGAAAAGGATACATTCAAGGAAGCCAGATAGGATTTCCTCAAACAATATGTTACATCTACATCAACCATGCATCATACTCAGAATGTACTAGTGTATTATATTCCTCCATCAATGGACCACACCAATGAAGCACAATAGTTAGGGCAAGTAAGTACCATAAAGACCTTTTTGCAATCTCGTGTTAAGTTATTGAATGATCCATTATCTGTTAAAGTTTTGAAAAATATGTTAGAAAGATGTAACATAGATGTAAAGGGGAAATTATAGCATAAAATAGTCAATCACCTCCATACAAGAAGGAGGACAAAAAGATAATTCAAACTAAATGCCAACATTGGAGATTTCAATATGGGGGATATTATATTGGACTTAGGATCCGAGGTAAATGTATTACTAAGGCAAACTTTGAAGTGATAGAAATAGTAGATGGCACAACACCTTATCCAAAATTTATTGGACTAGATTGGAAATTTGATAACCAAGCCATAATCAAATTGAAGAAAAGAAAAATGGAATTCGAATTAGGAGAATACAAATTCATTGCACAATTAGATCCATTAGAAGGAGAAAGGTTTGTAGAACCCACCTGTATAGATCTGGAAGAAGTAAAATAGTTGTGCAAAACCACCACGTGAGAAGACGATTATGTCAACCCAACTAAAGATGGGGTACTCAGATAGAGAAGCATCACATCATGTGCTTCTGACTCAGATACAGGTCTGGAGAATTGGCAGTAGAGATTACATGAAGTCTTTACAAGATGGTGCACAAGAATAGGTCATGCAGTAAGATGGGTCGGTATAGAGAAAAGGAAACCTCCTAGTTTTCATGGGGTAAATGATCTAGAGGAATTTCTAACCAAATATGAAGAGGAAGTATTAGAGACTCAGAGGATCTTACCCCTAGATATTGAACTCAAAGAG
Source organism: Picea glauca (assembly GCA_000966675.3). NCBI lineage: Eukaryota > Viridiplantae > Streptophyta > Pinopsida > Pinales > Pinaceae > Picea > Picea glauca. The sequence continues at coordinate 469,710 of JZKD02S2077924.1, read as the reverse complement.
ACACTTGCAATATGGTGGGGTGCACATAAAGAAACAATTCAAGACTGGTACCAATGTAAAGGGTTATTGCGCATTAGATTCAGTGGAGAATAAGACATCAATAAAATGCATAGGTATGATGGGAAAGGAACACCAAAAAAACACTTGGAAAAGTGCAGCACATAATGGAGGATGACATCACCAGAATAATGGCCTCATCACTTCATCCATACATCAGAAGGAATTCCAGAAAAATGGTATGTAGACCAGGAAATTCATAGAGGCACTGCAGAATGGACAACATTACAACATAATTTTATAGTAACCTTCTCATTTGAACATGAGAACCACAACATTGATTCAACACTAAAATAGATAAGAGGGGTGATATTTATTGATGAACTAGAGGTTGAACTCATGAGGGAGTATAAACAACTGAATAAACAAAAATTCAAGGAAATATTGTCATGCTATCATGTGGAAGAAGAGGCACTAGATGAGGATGACCCACGCAATATTCAGATTACAAAAACTGAAGGAGAAAGAGAGGTGGAAGGTCCATCTCTGGAATCATAATTATTTGTTTCACTAATCAAAGTGAAGAAAGTCCAAATTGAGACAATTGATAACCCTAAAATGGAAATTACTGGAGACTATTGGGATGAACCAATAGTGGAAAGAATAATAGAGTTACTGCGTGAATACAATGACCTGTTCCCAACAATATTTACAGAGATAAAAGGACTAGTAGGAGAGCTATGAGAGATGAAAATACCTCTCAAACCTGAGGCAAGACCTGTCAGACAGAGACCTTACAGATTGAATCCAGTGTATAAGAAGAAAGTGAAGACAGAAATTGACAAAATGTTGGAAGTTGGTATCATAGAACTAGTAGAGGAATCTGAATGGATAATCACTATGGTAGTGCAAGAAAATAAGCAAGGGGGGATAATGATCTTTGTAGATTTGATAAAATTTAATGATTCTTTCTTACATGACCCTTTTCCCGCCCCTATCACAGATGAGGTATTATAGAATGTGGGAGTCCAGGAATCATACTCATTTACAGATGGATTCTCAGGTTACCATCAAATAAAGATAGCTCCATAAGACAGGTATAAGACTACCTTTTATACATAATGGGGATCCTACCAATACATAGTCGTTCCATTTGGGCTAAAGAATGAACGATCCATATTTTCAATAGTAGTCATAGATTCCTTTAAAGAATTCATACATCACTTTTTAGAAGTATATTTGGATGATTGGACTGTATATAGTTTGTTAAAATACCATGTAGAAGTGTTAAGGATAATGTTGGAAAGATGTAGTAAGTTCCAGATATCATTGAATATAAAGAAATGAATTTTTGGAACACCTTTTGGAATATTGTTGGGATATATAGTCTGTAAACAAGGTTTACTAGTGGATCATTCTAAGATTGCAGTCATTGTCAATTTACCACCACCAAAATCAGTGCACAAATTGAAAGAAAAACTGAGACATACAAGCTATTACAGGAAATTCATCAAAGGGTATGAGCAGATTACTCCGCCAATGGAAAAATTGTTAAAGAAGGATATCAAATTTTAGTGGAATGAAGGTTGTCAACAAGGGTTGGATACCTTAAAAGAGAAAATGGTCACAACACCTATTCTGGTATTCCCATATTGGGAAAAGACTTTTCATGTGCATGTAGATGCATCAACCACAACACTTGGAGCAATTCTGGTGCAGCAAGGATCAAGGGATTTAGACCATCTTATAGCACTTGAAAGAAGGAAATTGTCAAAATCAAAGAAGAATTACAACACCATAGAAAGAGAAGGCTTAGCCATGGTATATGCACTTCAGAAATTCAGGAACTACTTATTGGGTAAGAACTTTAAGATGTTCACAAATCATTTTTCCTTCAAATACCTAGTCAACAAGCTAGTGTTGGGGGGGAGGATTTGTATATTTCTATTGTTATTCCAAGAATTTGACTTCAAAGTGATAGTCAAACTAAGGAATTTAAATGCAAGACTTGATCACCTGTCAAGGGTAACTAATGGAGAGGAGCCTATCAACTTGGAAGACAACTTACCTTATGCGTAGTTATTTTTAGTAAAAATAGTTGATGAATATTTTGTTGATATTATTGAATACTTAAGTACAGGGATTGCGCCACAAGAATTTAGCACTGCACAGAATAAAAATCTAGTAGTCAGAGATGCAAACTATCAACTGATTGCAAGAAACTTATATAAAATGGGCACAGACAACATTTTGAGAAGGTGTGTACTAGAACATGAAAGACCTTGAATTTTGGTAGAATCTCATGAGGGAATAGCTAGAGGAAATTATGTGGAAAAATATACCATGTAGAAGGTATTTCACGTAGGACTATGGTGGACAAAAATTCACAGAGATGCCAAGGAATATTTCCAGAAATGCGATGTTTTTCAGAGGGTTGGTAAACCTAACAGAAGGGATGAGATTCCCATGAGAGCACAAGTAACTTTGCAGGTATTTGAAAAATGGGAAATAGACTTTGTTGGGCCAATCCATCCACCAGAAAAAATGTCAAGAGAAATATATATATCATTATTGTGATATAATAATTAACAAGATGGGAAGAAGCAACAACAGTCAAAGACTGTAGTGCAGAGACAACAACACACTTCTTGTTTGAGCAAGTGATTACCAGATTTGGATTTCCAAGAATTTTGATGAGTGACCAAGGAACTCACTTTATCAACAGTCATATCAGGGCTATGAATGAGGAGTTTGAATTATATCACCAAAAGAGTACACCATGCCATCCTCGAGCAAATGGAATAGTAGAAGCCTTCAATAATATCTTGGAGAACGCTCTAACAAAGATCTACAATGTCAACAAGAATGATTGGGATTTTAAAATACCAGCAGTACTATGGGAATATAGGACTACATGCAATAAGTTGACAGGAAAAACACCATTCAGATTGGTGTATGGGCAGGAAGCAATAGTACCATTAGAATTTCTGGTACCCAGTCTGTGGGTAGCAACAATTACCAACATGTCAGAAATAGGCACAATGAAGGAGAGGTTGAATCAACTAATTGAAATGGAAGATGATATAATTCTGGTAGGATTTCATCAAGAATTATAGAAAGCAAGAGACAAATCCTAGCATGGTAGACATATCAAGAGGAAGATTTTCAAGGAAGGATACCTAGTCTTTCTCTATGACAGTATTTTTTCTCAACATCCTCATAAATTTAGAATGCATTAGATAGTGCCATATGAAGTAAATACTGTCACAAATGGGGGATCTGTACAACTAAAGGATCTGGTAGGAATAGAACTCAAGAGAATGATCAATGGTAGTCGAATGAAACTGTATAGGGACAGACGACCTCCTGAAGCTTGAAAGTTACAACGCAGTGGAACATACATGTACATAGTGTAATATAGTAGAATCTAGGATAGAAAAATGACAAAAAGAAACAAAAAGGAGAAAAGAAAAGAAAAAGAAGTACAAAAATACAAAAGAAAGAAAATACAAAAATTACTGGGAAATATTGTGCGCAGAAAAAGTGGACTCGATGCAACAAAAGGAAAAATGGATACCCACATTAGATGGGTAACAGAAAGAAAAACACTGCGCACTAATGAAAAATCAGAGCGGAAATGAATGATGCACTTACAAATTTCAGCACACCAGAAAAGGGACCAACGGTCAGAAAAGAAAAAAATGACGGTTACGAAAAAAAATGCACCAATAGGCGACATTTATGAAATTAAATGGAACGTACACGAAAAGATTCATTGCATTAACCGTAGCCATGGAAGCTTCTTCGAGAAGCTTCGCGACATTTACGAAACCTTCTATATAAAGGGGAAACGTGCAAAACATAAGACTTATTGTGAAATTGCAAACTCATAGAGCTAGAGAGCATGTAGTTAAATAGGCAAAGATCACAACGTGAACCAATCAAACTCCATTCAGAAAAATAAACTAGTGCCCATTATGGCACCACCAAATATTGGTGCATTGAGCCAAACTGCAAGGAAGAAAAGAAGTAGCATTAGGGAACGACATGAAACCACAGAGGCTGAGTAAAAAATGGTTGATAGAGAGGGATTAGTCAATGTGGAAGCGTTTCCCTCCCAGCGCATCAAACCAACAAGCCCCACATCAAAGGAGGAAGAAGCCCAAGATCTAGCAACAACTGGCATGGATATTGATTTGAACGACAGTGCATAGGGCCACCAAACAAGTGACATAGGCCATCTACAACAACCTGTGAGGGTTGAAGTAGCCCACAAAATAAATGGAAAATCCAACGAGCACACAGAGGTTGTGGTGTCAATACCACAACCTGAAATCGGGTCTGTGTACCAATAGGAAGGGTTGGTTGAAGGCATAACCGGAAAACCAGATTTGGGCATAGAGAATAGGAAAGCAGAGGTTAGGACCTCTAGCACGTTAGTCAGAAGAAAGGGAAAAAAACCCATGGTGTGGTCCCCATGCAAGAATATCAACGCAACAATCATACTACCATGCACTCCAGAGGGAGTGCGGACCATGCCAACACTTTTGGGTTGCATGGAAAAGATGAAGTATTCGGACCATGATGTGGCCGACACTGGAAAATTCCCAGAATTTGCACAATAGGTATACATGGACAACATAGGCACAGGACCCTTCGCAACCCTATACTGCAACCAAAACCATGGACAGTAGGCCTGGACAACACAGGTATCCTAAACTTGGTGGAAATTCCCCATTTTGGGAGGGGGAAGGAGGTAAATAACTGTGTCAAGCAGTTAATGGTGGTCCTCCATGGAGGCTTATTATGGATGGAGGAACCTGTCTCAATCGACGTCAAGTTGATTTCATTCATCACAGGTATGTCATCCATGGGAGAGTGTCTCGCACAATACCTATATGACAAGACAAAGGAGAAAGATATTTCCTAGGATATGAAGAAAACATACTGCACAGAGAGGGGCTCGCACAATATAATAATAAAAAGAATCATCGACGCAACCACAAGAATGGTCACAAAGCTTATGGCCTGCAAATTGTTAAGAAAGTGCCACAAGGAGGAAGTCCCTGCAGGGGTTGTTGCAACTGCATCCCAGTGCACCATTGGAACCATGCTCAGTTGGGCCCCTTATCTATTGAGCGTATTCATCAACAACTGCAAAGACGTGCAAGAATTGGGGACAAAATTTCACTATTCTTGGTTATTGATCCTGATAGCATTAATTGAGTGGAGGGAGCCACCATATTGTTATTTTTGCGAAATAATAGGTTGTTTCCATGCAACATGATATACCTCAATGGGGAGAAATGCGAACCCCAAGAGAAGAAATGGAAATGCATGTAACTTTGCGCGATACTTCAGTGACATCCAAGAAAGCATAGAAAACACATGGAGGACTACTCTAGAGGTTGTTGTGCAATACCAAGGTATTGCAAATTTCAGAGCCATGTGCCACAACATGTGGGTCCAAGCACGTAGGGATCCACAAAAGGAATGGTTGCAGCTGCAATACTACATCAACGCAGAAGAGGTTGAAATGGAAATGTGGGATTGGAAAGATGATTGGAAGATCCCAATCATTCATAAGGAAGTGCCTACAAGAAAGGATGCAGAAGAAGGGGCATCTAATACTCCTACAGAAGATAGCGTTGAGTCGAAAAAATATGAATCTTATCCAGCAGTTAGCGCAACAGAAGAAGGGGAGTGTGCCAAATAATTATGTGCAGGTAGGGTAAAAGGACATTGCCCCAACACAAGTAGAATAAGGAGTGGAGGACACTACAACACAAGAAACTCCCTCGAAAACCACCCCACAGGAAATAGGGCCATCCAAGCAGCTAATTATACACACAGGGGTTCACACAAGAAGGCCAAGGCACACAAGAAGCTACTAGAGTACAAGATTACTGAGGATGATGCCAACCTCATGGCATAAAAAGTACAGGACCACACAACTAAGGAGTTAAAATAAGCCCAACGCCAAAGAGGTCGAATCCAATATGAGTTGGAAGAAATAAGGCAGGTCCTAGAGAATATAAGAGTATTGCAAAGGCCTCGAAGGGGAACAAAGCCCTTCCCCATAGAAACAGAAGCAGAGGTAAGGACCATGTCGAGTGAACAAGACACCATCCAAACCATAGCCCAAGCGAGCCTGAACTTCCAAGTCACAGCTGTCATGTTTCATATAGATGAAGTCGTAGCCCAAACACCACTGAAGGATATAGTGTAGGTAGAGTTGTTATTGGAAAGAATACCAACTAAGGCATTGTACAAACTTCAAGTCAGTTTCATGCAGGAGGCGCAATCGCACGCAAGAACAGATGCAGAAGAATTGAAACATACAAAGAATGGAAAGGAAGCCTTAGAATTGGTAGTCGAGTAAGTCAAGCTCAAAACCAAGGAGGAAAAAGAATGCACAAACAAAATAGAATAGGTTTTGATAGTGGTGTATAATCGCATCCCTGATTTTGCGCAAGCAAAGAACAAAAGAGTAGAGGACAAGCTAAATCTCATTTCACAAACCATCGATCAATATAGGGAGAAGATTGAGGAGATAAAGGAAAAATTGACCCCAATGACTCCTCTTGAGGCCTGAGAGTAGAGGAAGAAATAAGATTCACTCCACATAGAAGAATTGGAGAAACAAGAAAGCGAAACAGAAGAATTATTCAATAGAGTTGCCTAATTGTGGAAAATCCTAGAATATGATGAGAAAGTCTAGAAGTGCGACATGGAGGAGGGAAGACTCAACGCGACCATACATGAGATCATACAAAGGCAGAAGACAATGAGCACTACAGAGAACTTGAAAGGTAATCAAGACTTAAATAAGCTACAGGCGGAGTTAAAATCCACGTATATGTAGAAACATGAGAGACAAGCATAAGTGGAACCACTCCAAGAACAAGCATTGTAGATGATTGCAAATATGGAGGAGGAGAAGAAGATCATGGCACAGACACACACACAAAACGCATCATTTATCCATGAAGATATCATAGCGTAGTCAGTAGAGGCACTGACAGGAAAAGTCACGCAGGTCAAGACGAGAGGAAGGGAACTAGCAGAGAAGTTCCAAATTTTGGAAACAACAATAGAAGGAGCACGCACTAAGTAAGTGGCTCGGGATGAGCCACATGTCTTTGTTGGGGGCATGTTGGGCATAAGCCTATTTTGAGGAAATACCAAATGTTGGTAAGGTAAGGCCCAATTTTGGAGAAGAACAACTGGCAAGAAAATCAACACGTGCGAGGAAAATCTACATGCAAAGGAGGAAAGCATGCAAGGCATGCATGGAAGAAAACCTAACCATGTTAGGGTTAGGGTTTTGAAAAGAGATTTTAATATCTAAGAATCTTGTAAATTAGTATAAATAAGAACCTAGGAGGTCTAGGTCGGGGTTACAAGTAGTTGTTTAGGTTTTTAGCTATTGTGATACATTTGTGTAAGTTGTTGAGATGTAGAAGGGCCAAGTAGGCCATATCTTGAGGGTTAGATCATAGGTTGTGGAGACTAGTGTGATATAGTCCACCTCACAGAGGTTGTGGAACCTTGTTCATGATTGTATGTTTGGAATTGTAGTGTGCGCAATGCCAGATATTGTAGAAATATAAATACAAGAGCCTAAGAAGCTAGATCTTTGTGGACGTATCCCAGGAGAGGGTAAACCACGGTAAAATATGTGTTATGTGTGTTTTGATTTCATATTTACTTTCTATCAGTAGTTATATGTTGAATGGATGAATGAATAATTCAGTTAGATCTTTTAGAATGCATGCATGAGCTTAACATGTGAATGAATATTAGTAATAATACAGAGAATAATCAAATCAAGGCCTGAAGAAGATCAATTATAATCCGAGATCCCCACTCTTTCCTAGACTACAAGAACTTGATATTTGTAGTCACCCATATAACTATCTCAGGTGATAATGCACAATACATTCTATGTACTGTGTTGCCTTCTAGTTTACCATGAGGGCCAATAGTTTTAGAGGGTTTTTTTGGAAACCTGTTCATATCTGAACCTGGGTCAACCTAAGAAGTTATTAGAGAGATTAATAACCAACACCATTCCATGCCATGCCTTTCCTTTCCATTTAATTCCATGCCTTTCCTTCCCATGAAATTCCTTCCCATGCCATGTCATTCCATGTGTTTCATTTCCATGTCATGACATGCCTTCCCTTCCCATGCAAGCTATTCTATTTCATGTCTTGCCTTTCCATATCATGCCTTTCCTTTCCATTCCATGCCATGCCATGCCTTGCATTTCCATGCCATGCCTTGCCTTTCAATACCTTTGTTTTCCTTTCCATGCAATGCCTTTACTTTCCATTCCATGTCTTTCCTTTCCATACTCTATCATGCCATGCCATGTCATTCATTTCCTTACCATGCCATGCCATGATTTTCCTTTCCTTTTCATGTCATGCCATGCCATTCCTTTCCTTTCTATGCCCTTCCTTGCCTTTCCTTGACTTTCCTTTACTTTCCATGCCTTTTCATGCCTTGACTTTCCATTTGTTTCCTTCCATTGCCTTGCATTTCCATGTCATGCCTTGCCTTTCTATGACTTTCCATGCCATTCCATGCCTTTCATTTACTTCCCTTTCCATTCCATGCCAAGCCAAGCCATGCCTTCACTTGCATTGAATTCCCATGCCATGCTTTGCCTTGCCATTCCATCCCTTTCCTTTCCTTACCATGCCTTGCATTTCCATGTCATGCCTTTCCTTTCCTTGACATACCTTTCCTTTCGTTTCCATGCCATGCCTTGTCATGTCTTGACTTGACATGTCATGCCTTACATTTCCTTGCCATGCCATACCATGTCATGTCATACCTTGCATTTCCTTTCCTTTCCATGCAATGCCTTGGTTTTCCAAGCCATGCATTTCCTTTCCATGCAATGCCTTGGTTTTCCAAGCCATGCATTTCCTTTCCATGCCATGCCTTGACATGCAATGTTTTAAGGTACCATATGTAATATAATATGCATAAACAAGAATATTCAACATATATCAATGGAAGAAAAAAATATTGAAAAGAGCAACACCAGAAATGATACCTTTATTCCAAGAAAACAATGTTCACTTGCCTCTTCGAGGGGGAAACCTCAAGCAGAAAAGATCTCTATTACATTTTTTCTCAAGACAAATATTCCTCATGACTTCCACTCTTATTTATACTAATTATATCTTCTAAATAACATTCTAGAGGAAGATATTTCTAGAATCTAAAGCTTCTATTATGTATTCTTACATTGACTTGTTCATATTTATTAAATAGTCCTTATTAACTATTGTTGGCCTTTATTACATGGAAAATATATTATTCTACCTATGTGAGGGGTTAGGTAGCTTAGGTCCATAACATCCTTTTCCTCAAGGATTGAGATGAGGAAATTATTGCAAAATGGTGGCGAGCTACCAGGTGGCATCTTCTAGAGTTGTATCTTTCCACTGGACTAAAACTTCCTTGATGGTGCACTAACGAAGATGGAACTCTAGTTGGTCCAAGATTTCTTGTGGTTGCAACCAAAAGGAACCTTCTTCATCCAAATCAAGGAGACTATTTTTCATGTGGCACTTAGTTCCAATCACTTTCTTTTAGCAGACGACATGAAAAAAAGGATGAATCTTATAATGACTTGGTAGAGCTAATTGATAGGCCATGGGCCCCACTCGCTTGAAAATTGTATAAGGACCATAAAATTTGGGAGAAATTTTCTGACAATGATCATATTTGAGTGAATTATGCTTATAAGGTTGTAGAAAAAGAAACACCTAGTCCCCTTCAACAAATTGATGTTCTGAATGACCTTGATCAACTTGTTGCTTCATGTGATTTTGACCCATGACCAAATTTTCTTTGAGGGTATGGATAATGGCCTTGCAGACTATAATATTTTTTTCAACCTCCTGAACCTTTGAGCCACATGGAATGTATGAGATAAATGACAAATAATTTTGGCCATAGACTTCTTCAAAATGTGTCATCCGAGTATTTGTATGGTAAGATGTGTTATACCACGATTCAACTAGTGGTAACCATTGATCCCACTGATTTTGTCGGTCGGATTCAAAACAACGCAAATATGTTTCCAAACATTTTTTGACAACTTAACTTTGGCCATCAATCTGGGGATGATAGGTGATTATGAGATGAAATTGGGTTCCCTGGAGCCTAAACAATTATTGCCAAAAATTGCTCATGAAATTTGGATCTCTTTCACAGACAATAGAATGAGGCATGCCATGAAGTTTGAAGATATTATCCATGAAAATTTGAGCCACCGTGCTTGTGGTGAATGGGTGTTGAAGGGAACAGAAATGAACATATTTGGAAATATGATTAACCACCACCATGATGACTGACTTATTTCTTGATTTAGGTAAGCCAACAATGAAATCCATAGAAATATCCGTCCAAATAGCAGGGGGAGTCGGAAGTATTTGGAGTGTGTCTAGAGTGTATCACATTCATCCATAAATGTGTGGACGTCCCATTTCATACCATCCCCAAAAAAGGAACGTTTGATCCTTTCATAGGTTTTGGTAAACCCTGAATGCCCAATTGTGGGTGAATCATGAAGCTCATAAAGAACCATGGATTTAAGTTGGGACTGTTTTCTTAAATACAAACGACCTTTCTAGAGAATCTCATCATTGTGACAAGAGTACCATGAAGAAACTAGAGAACGGTCTTGCAATTGTTGGATCATGTTGGGTTGTTATATTCTTTGCATTGAAATTCGATTTGAGGTGGATTGGCTGATATTCAAAGTCGAAGGAATCGACAACAAGTCAAAGGTCGAAGTGGTTCGACCAGGTAAATTCCAATTCGAAGATATTGAAAACAATTCGAAGGTCGAGGTGGTTTAACCGGGTAAATTCGAAGTCAAAGACATCAAAAACAAGCTGAAGAGGTCAAATGACAAGAGGTCGATAAGTCGGCATGTGGAAATGGATTGAAGAGTGAATGAAGACCGACTGGTAGTCGACTGGTAATCTGACTTGGTAGTCGACCATAACAAAATCCCGAGATTCATGGGATTTGTAGCCATTGATTTGTGTGGATCTGTAACCATATTTGGGTGCCTTTTCTCTAGGGTT
>JZKD02S2077924.1:421185-447983 GCA_000966675.3 Picea glauca | reverse complement strand
ACTCCCGAGCCTACTATGTTGTCAGAAACGGCATGGACACCATAATGCAACCAGGAACTACCTAGGGCATCCATGTTTTGGTAAGCTCTACCACCAAGTTGAAACACTTCTAGAGAAGAAATGACGGTTCCGTATCACAACCGGATGGGTTCGATACTATATTGTAAAAACAAAAGGCAACGAGATGCAACAGTGGGGATGAAAGCCTACCCTATATGCTCAAGTTGAGTTTTGAAAAAAAAAATTATGGACCGCCCTTATGTGTTTTATTTTTATTTTCTGAAACTCAATGAAAAGTGTCCCAATACCCGATCAAATCCATTGCATATAACTCCAGACCCACCCAAAATGGTTTTTGGTATAAAGAAACTGATAAAAGGGGCCAAAAGGGTGACAAAAAGAGGCCAAAAAGTCTATAAATAGAAGTTGGCAGCTCATTATCACTATTGCTGATTTGGAAATTGACTCTGGAGCCAAAAGACCCCCTTTGCTACAGATCGTGATTCCGAGAGCTACAGTGGACCAAATAGACTTCTGCTCGGACCAAGTAAGTACAAACTCCCTCATCTTGCATTTCAATACTTCTTTTGTTGTTTTTGAGTGTGTTGGGGGGGTGGTCGTCGCCCTCTAAAGGGTCGGCCCTAGTAAACCGCGCTCAGAGTCAAAACTGAGTGTGGGTACCCCCGACTGTCGCCTCGACAGCCCGTGGGTTACCCCCCGCGCAACAAGAAAATTGTTTTGCAAGATCTTAATCTCTTCTTTTTTGACTTGTGATTTTGTAGGATGTATGTGCATTGGAGAGAGAGAGAGCATGAGGCTACCAATGAGGCAATAGCTGCAGATCCAAATGTGATGGTCGTGCTGACACAGTGTGGCCTCGTTAGGTTTTTCTTATGTCCTTTTATGTGTGCACAACCAAGGCTACTGAATTCCCTAGTTGACTATTGGCATCCTGATGCTGAGGCCTTTATGATAGAGGGGCAATCCTTGGTGCCCACCACCAAGGACATATATTTCTTGATGGGCCTCTCGAGGAGAGGGGAACCCGTTAACTTGCAGACATTTCCTACGGGGCCGAGCAAAGTCTCGGAGCTGATAGCAGAGTATTGCGTGGCTGGGAACAACTAGGGGACTTCCTGGATACCGGTTGGTAGTGTCACCAGCCTTACTCTACAGACCATCTTATCGCTCATTGGGCGAATTACTGGCTCCTCAGCCGTACATCAGGCATCGCGCGCATAGATGAACTGTGCATTTCAGTGCATGAATGCACATATATATGACTGGAGTACCACACTGCTCGAGAGCATGAGAAGGCAATTGACAGATTGCCGTCGGCGGACACACAGGAACTTCGGGTTCGGGACTATCCTGTGCTCGTTTTTCTTTGAGAGAGTTCCGTGTTTCAGTCCTCGGATGACAGTACGAGGGCATCTGGCGACGTTCCCGGCAGTATGTAGATGGGTAGCATTAATTCCACGACAGGGTGGTGGAAGGACCGTGGAGGCCTTCAATGATGACTTCTTTGCTTGGTTGTTGCGGCAGATCCCCGCTATCGAGGACTACCCATACGCGGGAATCGACTTTTCTAGAGATCCAGAAATACCAGTGCCTCTTGGTGAGGAGCGAGGGGAGATGGGTAAGTCTCCACCTGTACATTTTTTTGTTTGTATATGTAATTTTTATGTCTTTTTATATATATCATGTTTTTGAGATAACAGAGTTTCTGACTGGTGACCATTGTGTTGCATGCAGATGTGGGACCTGTGCAGCCTGCCAACTTTGCACAGAACAGGCGTCGTCCACGGCCAGAGGCTGCAACTGCCACCGCCAGGGGAGCAACAGTAGACGGGAACCCTCTAGCAGGAGAGGCTGAGAGGGCTCTTGGGTGGATTGAGCGAAACTTTACTGAGCTCACCCGCACTGTTCCGATGATAGAGATAGAAGACTTGCCACCCTCCATGCAGACTCATATGGTGGGGTTACCTCGGACATGGGTCCGACTGTTTAGGCGTTTAGGCCGAGTTGTGTATGATTAGATCATCCCAGGGTTTGTCCAGACCATTCATTGTCTCTATAATCGCCTCGTCAGAGGGCAAGACCAAGTCTAAGGAATCGATAGTGGCAGGGGAACCTTGAGCCCAAATAGGCTCCATAACTGGATCTAACTCCTATGTGGGAGTTAGATCAGGATCGACGGAAGCTTGCTGGACTATAGAGTATGCAACCTCTTTCGCATACAAGGGCATGGACATACCATGATGCCCTATCCCTTCCATCATTTTCGATGGGGAAGGAAGAGTCCACGGATCGTTAAAGTAAGTCGTGCAGAACGATGACACTTGAAATATTTCAGCCTTGGGCTTGTTGGGGACAACCGATATGAACTTGACATCCCCAAATGGAGGTGGGTAATCGAAAGTACCCATCAAAGGTGGGCACAAGCCAACAACTATATTGACAACGTCAGGCTATGGATTATCAATCATCAGGACTGTGGATTCCCCCGATGAAGGGTCAGGATAGGAGAAGGACAATTGATAAATGGTCACTATCCGGCCCTCATGTGGAAACAACAAGACCTAGAACACTATAGCGACCCCTGCATGCATAGCATAAGTCCAACTCCTTCCTAACAAGAGATTTTAGTCGAGAAGCGCATCGACCACTTCAACTTTGACACACACGGTGTTTCCTCCTAACTACATGGCGAAATAAGGAATGATTCCATGTGGTCTAAACAAATGACCATTGAAAGCGGTAATAAGAGTATGTGATGGAGACAAAACGGTTGGCCAATGACCTTCCAACCACCAATGAAATCACGCATGTCGAGGTTCCCTCATCAACCACCATACGAAAAATATTATGGGCAAATTTTTTCATGGTGTAAGCCACTACTATCTGAAATGTGATGTGGTATGGGAGACAAGGCTTCAAGTTGGTCATATCAAGCATGATCATTCATAGATTACAAGTCTCAACAAATCCTAAGGAAGCTAACAGAGCCTTTCTCTAAGAGGGGCAGCTCTGGAGGACTTCCAAAGCGGAAATTGCGCAAGGGTTTTGTGACAAATCCTCCACCACAGAGTAGTTTTGGGTGGCCCTTGCATTTGGATTCTGGGAAGCTTTATTGAACGCCCCTTTCAGGATGTGTGTCATTGTTTCTCCCAACATCTTCTCAGTCTGGAGAGGAAAATATGGGTTTTTGGATTCTTTACCCTTCTCAGAAGTGTTTGGCATTCTGTATAGTGTGTCCTAGTTGCTATGTGAGCCTCACCTTTCAACATATAAACATTCGAGGTCGATGGATTATTAGACGACGAAGGGGGTCCCTAACTGCCCCCATCCAAATTTGCAGAGGATTGAGTTAAATTTTGACCATGAGGAAATGATTTTGTTAACACCGTGGGCTGCTACTGCACCAATAACTTTTGGGCCTCCTTGATTTGAGGGAACATGTGAGTCGAGTGGTCTTCTATGCAAAGGTTACATAGATACTTCGACTTTATTCTCTCTGTGTTTCCCCCGCCAACATTTTTGGTGGGTTTCTTATCCCCCTTACCCTTCTTTCATTGTTTCTTCTTTTCGTCAGCCTGTTGGTTAACTTTCGGGTTTGTCGATTGCACATTGTGTACATCCGACGTTTGATTAGGGGGAATAGTCAAACTAGAAGTTTGGTTGGTCGTTGTGTGTTGTATCGAAAATTGTTGCAATTGATTTGACAGATGATCATCGAGCCTCGCTTGTGCTGAACCAACAATACCATCGGCATGTAGTCCAGACTTGTGTCTGGTATTGTCAAGGATAGACCATGGCGCATATAGAAACACTTCCTAGAGTAAACCAGACTGAGATTATATTATTTCAAGTTGTTGAGCTCTCATTATTGCCTCTTCCTCGGAAAAGAATCCTGACATTGCGACATCCTTGGATAACTGAGGGAACAAAGACTTAATGAACCACTCCAGCAGGAAATCCAATAGGATTAGTACCTTTATCAAACTCTTCCTACGCTTCCATTCTCGGATGTGATCCGAGATATGGTCAGCCTTTGTTTTCTCAAAGTTGGCTAGCAATTTGGTGCCGACATCGTATCTCACAGGTAATTTAAAATGGTTCAGGAAAACCATGGCCAATTCACCAAAAGGAGATTATCTTGAGAGGTCGAGCTCGATGTATCATTCCATGACACTCCCGATAAGAGTGCATTGAAATAGACACAACTAGACGGAGTCGTCTTTCAACAAGTTGGATGAGCACCATAGGTGAAAGGTAGTCACATGATCACCTGGATCTTCGTTAGGCTTACCTTCGAAATTCAGAATGTCTGAGGGCAACTTCGTCAGCATGGGAGGCCAACGTGGATCATGACTGTAATATACCAGCTATAAAAATCATGTAGAACAGAAATAAAATGCTAGAAATGGCAGAATAACAACAATATAACCATAACATTCACCACAATAGCACTGAAATGATATAAGAATAACAACAGAAATAACACTTTGATTCTGAAAGCAATGTTCATGGGCCTCTTCGAGGGGGAACCTTCAGTTGAGTAGATCTCTATCACAATAATATTCAACCTATGGTTCTCATACCCTTGACTCCTATTTATACTAAATATGTATATCAAAAGAAGCATCTAGAGGAATATCCTTCTAGAAGCGGAAGCTTCTATTAGGTCTTCTTACATTTGACTTATTCTATTTTATTGCAAGGCCTTAATAATATTGACCTTTATTACATCTGAATATATTGTTCTACCTATGTGTGGGTTATGACCCTAACATGTCCTCCCCCTTAAAAACATCCTTGTCCTCAAGGCTTGAGATGTGGAAATTGTTGTAAAATGGTAGCTGGTTCCCAAGTGCCATCTGTTGGAGTTGTATCTTTCCACTATATTAACACTTCCTTGATGGTTCTCTGACGTAGGTGACACTCACATTGGTCCAAAACTGCTTGCGGATGTAGTCAAATGGATCCTTCTTCCGCTAACTCGGGAAGGTTGGTTTGAATTTGGCACTTAGTTCCGATCACCTTCTTTAAGAAAGAAACATGAAAAACAGGATGTAGCTTCGAATGATTGGGAAAAGATAACTGATAGACCACCTATCCCACATGCTTGAGAACTGTATAAGGACCATAAAATTTGGGTGCTAGCTTCTAACAATGCTCGGCCTTGATGGAATTCTTCGTGTAAGGTTGCAGGTGAAGAAACACATGATCCCCTTCTTCAAATTGACGTTCAGAGCGACCTTGATCTGCTTGTTTCTTCATGCGGTTATGTTCCATGACCAAATTCTCTTTGAGGGTACTAAGAATATCCTCTCGAACTGTAAGTGTTTGGTAAACCACCTGGACCTTTGAGACACCAAGTAAGTATGAGAGAATTGAAGGTGGCTTCTGTCCATATACCGCTTCAAAAGGAGTCATGCGTGTAGCTGTATGGTATGAAGTGTTGTACCACCATTCATATAGGGGTAACCATTGACCCCACTGATTTTTCTTTTCCAAGGAAAAACAACTCAAATATGTTTCCAAACACTTGTTGACAAATTCTGTTTAACCATCAATCTGGGGATGATAAGTTGTACTGAGATGTAATTGGGTTCCTTTTAGCTTGAAGAGTTCTAGCCAAACATTTCTTGTGAAAGTGGGGTCTCTATCAGAAACAATAGAGTGTGGCATGCCATGGAGCTTGAAGACTTGATCCATGAAAATTTGATCCACTGTGGATGCTATAAACGAGTGTTGAAGAGCGCAAAAATGAGCATACTTGGAAAGGAGATCAACAACCACCATGATGACTGATTTATTTCTCGATTTGGGTAAGCCTGTAATAAAACCCATAGAGATGTCCTTCCAAATAGTAGGTGGAATCAGGAGAAGTTGTAGTGTGCTCAGAGATTTGACTGTTTCTTCCTTGTTCCATTGACACACATCACATTCGGTGACAAAATTACGAATGTGTTGTTTCATACCATCCCATAAAAAAGAATGTTTAACCCTGTCATAGGTTTTGGTGAACCCAGAGTGACCCGTTGTCGGTGCAGCATGAAGCTCAGAAAGTAACAAGGATTTAAGCTTTGATTGTTTAATTAAATAAAAATGACCTTTGTATCAAAGCTCATCATGGAGCCAAGAGTACCCTGGGGGAGCTAGAGCACTGGACTACAATTGTTGGATCAACTGCGAACTTTTGGGATCTTGTAGCTATTCCTAGAAAAAAACTTAGATCCAATCTGGTACAATGAAAGAAAGAGAAAAAATGGATCCTTCATCTTCATATTTGCGGGAAAGTGCATCCGCAACCACATTTTATTTTCCTTTCTTGTAAATGATCTCAAAATCATAGCCAAATATTTTAGTTACCCATTTTTGTTGCTCCGGGGAGGAAATGCGTTGTTTCAAAAAATACTTGAGGCTTTGATGGTCTATATTAATTTGGAAGTGTTTCCCCCAATAGATAAGGGTGCCACAAATCAACGACATGTGGAATAGCCAACATTTCCTTTTCATAGATAGTTTTGACCAGATTTCATTCAGATAGTTGCTTGTTGGTAAAGTCCAAAGGCCGAGCCTCTTGCATAAGGATAGCACCAATTCCTTTTCCTGAAGCATCACATTCCAAGACAAAGGTCTTTGTGAAATCCAGAAGGGCCAATACTGGAGTGGTGCACATGTCCATATTCAAGGTTTGAAAAACTTGAGCAGTAGTTGGAGTCCAAGTGAAAGAGTTATTTTTTAGGAGAGCAGTGAGAGGTGTAGGAATCTTTCCATAATTCTTAACAAACTTGTGATAATAAACTGTTAAGCCCAGAAATCCACACAATCCTTTGAGAGTCTTTGGGTGAGGCCAGTCTTTCATAGCTTCAATCCTTTTAGGATCCACCCTGATGCCATCCTTGCCAACCAGATGACCCAAGTACTCTACTTCTAAGGTGCCAAAAACACATTTAGACTGTTTCAGGAAAAGTTGGTGTTGAGAGAGTAGATGGAGAACTCGATCCACATGAGAAATATGTTTTGTACAAGTCTTTCTATATATGAGGATATCATCAAAGAAAACTAACAAAAAATGATGGAGAAAATGATGGAAGACATGATTCATGAGGCTTTGGAAGGTGGAGGGGGAATTACACAAGCCAAAGGGCATGACCAAAATCTCATAGTGGCCCTCGTGAGTTCTAAAGGTAGTATTGGGAATGTCAGTCTCTTTCATACGTATCTGGTGGTATCCCAAACGAAGATCAAGTTTAGTAAAGAATTAGGTGCCACTCAGTTCATCCAGGAGGTCATCAATGACATGAATGGGAAATTTGTCTTTAATGGTAAGTTTGTTGAGGGCACAAAAGTCATGAAACATTCACCAAGAACCTTCTTTCTTCAATACCATGACCATAGGCAAAGAGTAGGGGCTTGTACTAGGGAAGATAACCCCTGCATTAAGGAGTTCCTGGACCATTTTCCCAATTTCATTGTTTTGGGAAAAGGGGTGACGATATGGACAAATATTGGGAGGAAGGATTCTGGGTACAAGGGGAATGGAATGATCATGAACACCATGTGAAGGAGCGAGTCCCTGGGGAGTGGAAAAGACCACTTGATGTTTAGAAAGTATGTCTTGGAGGTCTTGTGGCACTGGGGGTGTTTATGTTGCTTAGATGGCATGGAGTTGAGAAATAACACCAGAATGACCCTTTTTTAGCATCTTTTCCATGTGATGGGAACTAATGATCTCAGGTGAACTGGCAGTGATTCCTTGAAACTTATAATGGTGACCCTTCTGGTCAAATTGCATGGTTAATTCCTTAAAATCCATGAGAATGGGATCCAAAGTCCTTATCCATTTTTCACCCAACACAATGTCACACCCACCCATGTCTATAGAAAACATATGAGATTTCAGGTGGTAGTCACCAATTTGGAGACACACATTTTCACAACGCCCTCCACATTTCATGGAACCACCATTGGTAATCATGATTTGGAAATTATTGACGACATGGATGTAGTAATGAGTTTCTTGGGAAATGTGGTGATGAATAAAATTATGGGTGCTTCCACTATCAACCAGAATGATGACCTTCTGATGCTTGATGTAACTGATTAGCTTGAGGGTTTGGAGAGTGGAGAATCCAGTGAGAGAATGAGGGAAATGACTGGTTCTACTTCGGGAGGGTCTGAGGGAGGGGTTATGTCGAGGGTTTCAGGTGACTCAGATACAAGGAGAGTTTCAATATCCTCTTACAAAATATCCTCGGAGATGGCCATAAACATATTTTGTTCCTTACACTTGTGGCCCGAGAAATATTTGGCATCACAATTATAATAAAGTCCTTTGAGTTGGCATTCATCCATTTCAGCCCTGGTCAATTTTTGGATCTTTAGTGGAGCGGAGGTAGTGGGATTTACTGGTTTAGGGCGAGGGATAAAGGAGGGTTTCTGATTTTGAGAAGATACAACCTTTTGTGCTTCTTTAGCTCTTTTAGTAGCCTCCACCCAACTATGAGGCTGAGCCATGAGGACATGGGCACAGATCTCATCCTTGAGGCCATTGATAAAACATTCTCTAAAAAAGGCATCAAACATGCCCTCTATCCGAAAATCCAGGCACTCAAAGGAAGCTATAAAGTCTTCCATTGTTCCTGATTGTTTCAACTTTGTAAAATGGCCCAAATGGTTGGCGTCAGTGTCAAAGCATTCATAAAGCTCGGCCACAAAGAGTGTCCAAGAAATATACCCTTGACGAGAAGTTTTTCTCCATTGCCACCATTTCCAACGTTCTTGATCTAGATGGAGAACACCATACCAGAGTTTGGTCAAGTCATCTATAATGTCGTATAAAAAGAAATAACTTTCCATTTGGGTTACCCAACCAGTGGGGTCTGAGCCATCAAATTTGGTCACATCCACCCGCGAAAGGCATAGGTCACATTGAAAGTGATGGTTCTGAAAGTTATGGGAATGAGAGGAATGGTCACCTTCAGTATGTGGAGGTGAGGAAGAGGAAGGGTTATCTGTAGGGATATGCAGTTTGGTGCAGAGTGACAAAAAGGTAGATTCAAGATGGGTGGTGAGGTCTTGTTTGATTTCCTCCATTGAGGACTACATGGTTGTATTGATGGCGACAACATTGGCACTGAGTTGTTTCACTTCTTGTTGGGTCTCGATGAGACGAGATTGCAAGGTGTTGAAGTGAGCTTCCAAGTCTTGGCTATGGGTATGGGCCATGAGGATGGGAGAAATGAAAAGGGGAATACGGGGTCAAATATTTTGCTGAAAAATGATATGGATGAATGTGATAAGGGAAAAGAGATGAATCCAATGGAATAGGTCTCAAATAATGGTGAAATTGTTTCCAGACTTTTCTTTTTTTTTCTTTAACACCTACAGAGTTATACTTTGTTCTGAAGAATACTGCAAAGAGGAAATGCCCAAATGCTTAACCAGAAAGAAATGTGTATTTACTTGGCAACCCAAACACAGTTGCGTGGCAATAGATCTTGTCTGTTTTAATTTGTTTATGTTTATGTCCCCAAGGGTTAGGTATTCAAGGGTTCTATAGACAAGGGTTTTCTCTGTGCTATAGATCTATGATATACGTGCGGGGTCCAACAGTAGTACTCGACCCAATATCTTAGGGAACTAACTAAGGAGGATAGACTGTACCCTTATCCATACTACCCGACTACCCAAGTACTAGAGAGTATCTTCCTGAGTGTTGTTCTCGGTGGAACTATAGCAGTTAGGTGGCCTATCGGTTTATCTAAAGAGGGCTTCAGGAAATATAGGTCGATCCGTACACAGGTGTTGTCTGATGCGCTACCACTCGAAGGGGTACCAATAGGGGTTACATGGGTGGCCAACAGATGTGAGCTTAAGAACCACTTGTATTTCCTACGTGTATGAATCCCTCAACTGCGGGTTTATGCGCATAATGACAGATCTTTGTGGCTTAAAGACGTCGGAATATGTCTCTACCCTGAAAAACATTTACCCACAATTTCAGCCAAGGAAAGTGCTCTGAGACCACTTGTAATATACCAGATATAAAAGCTATGCAGAACAAAAATAAAATTCTAGAAATGGCAGAATAATCACAATATAACCAGAACATTCACCATAATAGTACTGAAATGATATAAGAATAACAACAAAAATAGCACTTTGATTTTGAAAGCAATGTTCACGGGCCTCTTTGAGGGGGCAACCTCCAATTGAGTAGAGCTCTATTACAATAATATCCAAGCTAGGGTTATCATACCCTCAACTCCTATTTATACTAAATATGTCTATCAAAAGAAGCATCTAGAGGAAGATCCTTCTAGAAGCGGAAGCTTCTATTAGGTCTTCTTACATTCGACTTATTCTATTTTATTGCAAGGCCTTATTAATATTGACCTTTATTACATCTGAATATATTTTTCTACCTATGGGTGGGTTAGGACCCTAACATTGACAGATTGGGTTGTTTAATAACCTTGTCAAGTCTGGAAAATGTCGAGTTTCTAGAAACGGTAGTTTGGGTTATTGACTATGTACATGGATAAAGGAGCCTGGATTTTGGCTGGCACCAGGTTTCCAGGAAAAGTTAGGCTGTTGACTAGGGTTATGGTAAAAAAAATGGCAATGGCCGACATACGGATACTGCACTTGTTGAGACATCATCGAATGACTCCTGTAATTGGACGTTGAGGGCTGAGAAGAGATTGCTCCCGACGTTATGTTCCAAAGATTCTAGAAAGGGTTACCCCCTGCTGATCCAACAAGCATAGGTACAGAGCCCTGCCTAGGGTTCGATTGACAATGGAAGCGGTTTCCCCCAGTCGACATTCTTGATGAGGGGATTGATCATTGCCACGGATTCCAAGGTCCTTGTGAGGTATTTTCCCCCTGTACAAGAATAGTACCCTGCATAGGATTTTGTTGTCCAAAACCAGGGTTGCCCCCATCTAATATGGAAACTGACAAGAATGCGTTGTTACCAAATGCGTTGAACAAAGAGAACAACAAAGAACCCACCTGCATGGTGTTGGAAGAAAGTCCTTGACTACCTTCTTTTGACAAGTTGTAGTTCATGGTCGGCCAGATGGGCTGCTGAGAAGTAATTTCGAGTGAGGGAGACGACGAAGGTATATGAATCCCGTCATAAGGGAAAGAATTATAGGGGGATGAGGTGCCCCCCTGATCCGTAGGATCTTTTAATGACTATGGTTGAGTTTTAATTTTGCATGCATTAATTAACCATTTGAGAAACTTAGTGAAAGAATGAGGAAAGAAGAGGAATTGTGACAGCCATATACACATATGTAGATCTGAAATGAAATAATAGACAGCAAACCATAACACACATATTGTTAACGGAGTTCGGCACAACTTTGCCTACGTCTCCGGGCCTTTGTCTCTGTGGGAGAGGCTTCTTTATTTCTGTTCAAAATCTTAAAAATACATCACTGCAATGCCAAATGGCTACAAGACTGATCTGGTCATGTTCGTCCAGATCTCTAGAACCTTGCAAAGAAAATGGCACGCAAAACGGATGTCCAGAGCTCCCAGAAATGGTCTGACAACGTCTGCTCCTCAATATCTTCCCTACATAAAAATGGCTTTGGCTTGGCTTCTCCTCAGCATAACTCTACTCTGACTGCTGCTCTATGGCCTCAAACAGGCCTAGTTTATATAGATTTGAATTTGGTTGCTCATCTCCAACTTCCTCCCAAAAATGGAGAAAATCCAATAATATCAGGCATAATATTATTAAAAAATCCAAAACATAACCAAATAACCCACTTTTAACAAAAATCGGGCATTAAGCCCCCGAGGCCGTGGCGTGCGCCCTCTATTCCCGATCACATGGCTTGTTTTGGCCAAGCGCTAGCCCATAGGCTAAGTGTTGGCCGCCCTGATTGCGCTGGCTCCCAGTCGTGTGCTGTTGCAATAGGCCCACGGGCCAACAGTTAATAACTGCGTGCATTTTTAGTGATTGTAATCCGAGTCATATGGCGGTGGTTACGTATTGGCGCGGGGTCCAAGGGATAATCCCTATCCCCGTACTCCCGCGCTCCTGGTTTCATTGAACGATCACATAACAACTGTCAAGTGCCGAGGGTTGGGGCTTAAGCCCCGGCCCTTTTCGCCTCCACCCAAGGTTTTTACCTAATTTAAATAAGTTTTGCGCCACATGGTTAACAAGAACCACCGGTTGGGCGGGCGGTTAGCCCAACCCTGCTAGTCCGTTGCCCGAAGGGGAGATCGCGGGTTCGACTCCCGGCCAAGCCATATATCTTTTACACAATAACCAACATCCAACCACAGGGTACCACATGGAAGCCCATGACTGGGCCACATGGCACTTCAACAACCAACCATCATATCCCAAGTGTCAATTGCCGATTCGTCCACGTCGCTTGCCACATCAACTGTCGTACTTCCCTGTCAGCCTACCATGTCAGCTGCTGACATCATCTGTGCCATGTGTCACCTCTGGATTGGTCCAGCTGTCTGCCCATACGACCAAATCTGCCTGACATGTGTCACCTCCTGGAGCTGCCACGTGTCACCTCTCGATATTGCCACGTCATTTGTACAGTCGTACGACTTGTACAGTCATCATGCCACGTGGCACTGTACGACCTGTACAATCATCCCATTTTTTTTCCTGTTTGGCTTTTCGGACTGTTGTTGGGAAATATTACCCTACGGACTAACAAGCTAGGGCTTAAACTTGCATGCAGATCATGACCCTCAAGAAATTACTTTTAACCTATCACACCCAAAACTCAAACCCCTTTTTTCCACACACAAGCATGGAAGAGATCTACTAACCTTTTTCTATCGATGTTTGATGTAGATCCTCCATTGCGTTTTATCCACTTGCTCTCGCTGCTCCTTCCAAAGACAATCCTGCAATCAAGACAAAACACTACGCATGCATGCTATTCTTCTACTTATGGGTTAGAGATTAAGCATAAATCAAATAAAATATATATCACTCGTGCATTGGGACGGGAAAAGTATTCTTTATTAATCTTGTTAGCACTCTGTAATTTGCCTAAGGCTGCTGAGGCAAACACAGAGGTAACCTCGAACCACTTCGAGTCTCGGATCTAGCCCTCCAAGACTTAGAGAGGGATCTCTCTTTAAGATTTAGCTTTGTTTGGGCAACAGGACTGATGTTAGGCTAGTTATAAACCAAGGTAAATATAGGGTTTTTGATTTTGAGGTGGTTAGTTTGGGACAACAAAGAGAGCCATTGGGAAAATGGGGTCTGTGTTTAAAAGTGATTGACATATCAGATCTGGACAAGACTGTTACACAAGGTAAGGCAACAGAAACATTGGATCGATTTAAGTTTAAATGGCGTGGATGAGAGGAGAAATAGGTGAGGAAAAAGGCAGGCAAATGAGCACTTAAGAATCCCTAAGCTAGCCTTTTTAGAAGATAAACATCAAAATCACCACAAGCCGAGAGGCAAAGTATTGGATAATAAATTCTTCCCCTATTACTTTCCTTCTGGTGATTGGAATAGAAAACAAATTGTGAAGAAAACAGGAAACACATTAACAAAGAAGAAAGACATCACCAATATCTCTACACAAGAATCCTGAGAACAACATGTACATCACTGGTATATCATTAAAAGATAACAGAGAAATTCTCTGGCTGAAACACAACCATCACCCAGCAAAGAAAATAACAATCTCAGCTCTGGACCTCTCACACAGGTCGAGCCTCTCCTATCAGCCCAGTCGAACCCTTCTTAAGTTTTTTACATCACTATATATAATAAAAACAAGCCTCAGCCCTTCAAGACTCGGGCCCTGCCCCTGCAGTCTAAGAATAGTAAACAGTTACAAAGATTGACATGTGTCAATTTGTCTCCCAGAACAATACAACAGTAAATTAAAAGGAAACTGTGTTTAGAAACTGTTGCTTTAGTTGTCTCAAATTCGCTGGGAGATTGTGGATGCTTGTCCCTCAAATATGGGAGAGGATAGCCACTTGTCCTTTCGGTTGCTGGTCCTCTGCCTGGTAAAATAAAAACACTCTCTGCCTGGTAAAATAAAAACACTCTGCCACCTCCCTCTAATTTCTGCCTTGAAATCTAGATCTGTATCCTGTCGATTACTCCCTCAAACAAAACAAACAGCCAAGTAACTGAGAACTAGATGGGATATCTTGTTGCTCGACACCTGGAATTAGTTATTGGTTTGCTGGAAATGAGACTGAACGCTGGAAGGTTTTGTTGGAGATTGGCTTCTAGTTGTAAGATTGATGCCTTTAAACCATGATGCGCTGCCACCTGTGTGTAACTGCTCTCGGATTATGGGGGTGATCATTTCCTTGTTGGTTGTTCAACTGAAATTCGACTGCCCTGAATGAGACTGCCACTTGTCCCATAGGTTGCTAGTCTTCTGCTTGGAAAAGGAAGGTGCTTTTCTTCTGGTTGGCTTTCCTCCCATAATCTCTCAACTGCAAATCGAGTGCCCTGCTGGAGGATGCCCCTTGTGTTCTGATCTGCCAGGTGTTCCTTGTAGAAGAACTTCCTTCTTGCCATCTTCTTTTGAAATGTTACTGCAGTACAATGAAACTCTGCCACCTGTGAGTAACTGCTCCCTAAACATGTGGACACCAAGTCAAAGACAGGTTCCCTGTTTTCCACATGTTCAGTCAATGACTAGAGCTGGGATATTTTGCCAACGAGCAGGGATCCTTCCAAATGATAATATGATACTTGTATAATAACTTTAGTCTATCGTAGGACTGGTGCCTTCAATTTGTAAACCACTTGTGTGCCCTGAGGTGATTTAGGTTGGCAGGGAATCCTTCGTATTAGCATCAACTGGAGGCAAAAATTGTGACTCTTGTCCCAGCAATTGCATTGATGAAGCTGCAAATAGATTATCAGGCTTTCTATTACCAGAGGTAGAAAAATCTTTCAAACTGGCTGCAATCGTGGCCATCAATCCTGGACCTCCATGCTCTAACCTGTTATGCATACGATCAAAAGGTCTGCCAAATGTATTTGGGTAGTAATTCTGAACTATCTGGTTCCCCAGGCTAGCAGCTATAGCAGCCCTCAACTGAGAATTTTCATAATAGGAGCTATGAAGTTGTCCCGCCCTTCACCTCAGCAGTAGAAAAGATATTCGATAGAGACTCTATTTCTTTTTCATGAGAGGCATTGTGTGTTGTTGCCATGGATTTGGTGATCCTCTGTGCATCATCGGGAGTAAACCATTGCTCATTTCAGGACTAGAGACATGGAGATCCCTTGGAAACTTGCCTCTCACGAAGGAAAATGCTCCAGCCCGCCAAGCTTTGCATTAATTTTCAACATAACATTAGCAATGTAATCAGGCTCGCATTTTTGACATAATCTGTCGAGCAACACTGGGTCCAAACACCAAACACCGACTCACATAACCTGTTTACGATAGCATAAAGCATTATGCAGAGGATAAGCTCGAGATGGTTGCTCGAGAGGGTTACCATTACTCTCTGTTGCTTCGAACTCTTAGAAGTGATTTATTGCCTGAAGTTCTGGTACAAAATGTTCTCTATTGACCTCAAGCATACGATTTAAAGCTTCTAGTACATCTGAAGGTGCTAGGTTAATATCATATTAAAACAATCCAATAACCCTTTCGCACTGCCTCAATCAATATTCCTTCTTGAAATATTATCTTTCCAGAAGATCCTGTGATGTAGGTGCCAAGGTATTCCTGTAAATCTATGTGCTCATAGTCGCTGATGCGAACAAACCGGTGACCAGTATATTCAATCAAACTTGTTTTACCACTAGAGGTCGGACCTTGCAATAGGACAGAATATCTATGAATAAAAACAACC
This sequence comes from Picea glauca, assembly GCA_000966675.3. NCBI lineage: Eukaryota > Viridiplantae > Streptophyta > Pinopsida > Pinales > Pinaceae > Picea > Picea glauca. The sequence goes on along the minus strand of JZKD02S2077924.1, from coordinate 432,122 downwards.
CTTTCAAGATCCTTTAGGCGCCTTAAACACTTGAGATTTTCCTTTCTCGATCCAGTACTGTTCAAACTGAACATGATCACGACTGGGGCAAAGAGGTGCCTTAAGTAGTGAATTTAATGCCTTTGCACCTATAGCTCCAGACTCCTTAAGTAGAACTGAAGCAATCTTTCCCTTCATTACTACTGCACTTGGCTGATCTAACAGAACTAGAAACAACATGCAACTTCCATCATAAAGAGCTCTCTGAAAATCATAAGTCGGAGTTGTTGCTCTTGTGTATTCTAATGCACATGCTGAGAAAGGACCAGATAGTGGGCAGCTGACCTGTAACCTTGACTTTGCATATCTTTGAATAATACCAGTAGGAGCCCATCTTTACTTTTGTCTACAAAAACTGCAGTTGCAAATAGTTGCAAATATCCCGACAAACCGGACAAACCCCTCCAGAACGTTTTCTCCATATCTCATATATAAGCAGTCCCCACAGAAATGGCCTTAGAGCAAGCTGCATTTGCTGCAACTAGATCGTCACTTTCAGTTCTTTCTGATGTTCGATTGAAAAACATTGATACAATACCTCGGTGTAGCCTCTATGCATGCGTCCTCATCTGCGTTGGGCAGCTTGCAACTAATTCAAACACCTGGCAAAGGGATATAAACTGCATTTCATATATTTTTGGTTCCCTGTGGGCAACATCCCACATTTGCGAGGTGAAATGGAGTTTGGGCATTTAAATAAATCAATAGTCACATGGTATGTCAAGTAATGAGCCCGAGGCTTGGGGTTCGGTATTGGTGTTGGCGCTGACTTTGGTTTGTGTTTGTTGTAGGTGTATTGGATGATGCTTATACCTTGGTGTTGTTGAGATTTAGGAGGTTGGCCTGAGGCCAATGTATTTTTGCTAAAACTTTTGTCAAAATATCTTGATAAACCTAACTAAACCCTGCACACAGGCCGAGGGAAAATTTTTCTCATTTATCCAAAAAACTTTTGCATCAATGCAAAGCCTGAGGGGCCATTTTTAATTTTTCGCCAACTTCACCAAATTTCGGCGAACAAACCAACTTTGTCTTTGCCTACCAGCGTTAAACTTTTACCACTTCAAACCAATCCACTATTCTTTTTGCAAAAATGAGAAATAAACTTTGCAATAAACACTAGATACAGATAATCAATAATATCCAAGTCATAAGATGATTCCCATAAATTATGGGGTGATAACAGGTGGCTCCACATGGGGAAAATAGCTCTGAAAGAGGTGTTTAGAATCCATGAACTCTGAATTTCACCGACCAGCTAATCATTGGGCTGCCCCTGACCTGCAAACTGAAATAAACTATGAAGAAACAAAAATAAAGTGCTCATCCTGACGAGCTTATTGGCGTCCTACCTACCCTACTTCGCTAACAGTTACTGCTTCAATCAAGTAATGAAAAAGTGCCAATGAATCCAACCCAACAGTTGATCCCTAGATTGGGCTTCCTCATCATGCTTGATGAAAATCAAGGCTGCAATGTGTACTGGCAGCGGGTGACAGCTCGGGTTCTTGCAGAAAGAACATGTTTGAACAGTTGCACTGAAAAAGAAATCCATATAATTTGCAACCGGGTCAAAAAATAAATATTCTATTTGTTGATTTTCCGGGTATTCCTTTAGCACTTTAACATGGACAAGTTTCCCATCCGTGTCCTCAATATCAGACCCTGACTGCAACTCTTCAACTTCAAACTTATGCTTGTCAACAAAAGGTTCGTCAATCAGAAAATCGAAAGAGGACACAATATCTTTTGGTTTGGGAGATGTGATTTTCTCATAAGACTGAACCGGAGTATTCAAAGGTTCAATATCTTTTGCAAGTCTTTCAGCCAGTAGCTCGAGAACACACATTTTACTTTTATGAGAATATTTTTCCGATCTACAACACCGAAACACAACTGCTAACGAAGCCTCATCAAATTGAAAATCTGCAAACACATCCCTGAGATCTTTAACAGCTTCACAATATATAGGATCTTCTGCATACCTTGTCATCTTGAAGTATCATAAAGGCTTTGAGATCTGGATTCTTCAGCAGTGAAGTCACTTGAGATCTTTGAAGCACGGGATCTTGAACAATGGAGTCGCCAGGTGAATGGTACAACCTTCTTGTGTTTGGCTTCTATTCACCATCAGAAGTCAAATCTGAACTTGAAGTGCAGCTCTGGAGAAAGTCTCCAACGAAGTCGCCAAAAATGTTAGCACTCTATAATTTACCTAAGGCTGCTGAGGCAAACACAGAGGTAACCTCGAACCGCTTCGAGTCTCGGATCTAGCCCTCCAAGACTTAGAGAGGGATCTCTCTTTAAGATTTATCTTTGTTTGGGCAACAGGACTGATGTTAGGCTAGTTATAAAGCAAGGTAAATATAGGGTTTTTGATTTTGAGGTGGTTAGTTTGGGACAGCAAAGAGAGCCATTGGACAAATGGGGTCTGTGTTTAAAAATGATTGACATATCAGATCTGGACAAGACTGTTACACAAGGCAAGGTAGCAGAAACATTGGATCGATTTAAGTTTAAATGGCGTGGATGAGAGGAGAAATAGGTGAGGAAAAAGGCAGGAAAATGAGCACTTAAGAATCCCTAAGCTAGCCTTTTTAGAAGATAAACATCAAAATCACCACAAGCTGAGAGGCAAAGTATTGGATAATAAATTCTGCCCCTATTACTTTCCTTCTGGTGATTGGAACAGAAAACAAATTGTGAAGAAAACAGGAAACACATTAACAAAGAAGAAAGACATCACCAATATCTCTACACAAGAATCCTGAGAACCACATGTACATCACTGGTATATCATTAAAAGATAACAGAGAAATTCTCTGGCTGAAACACAGCCATCACCCAGCAAAGAAAATAACAATCTCAGCTCTGGACCTCTCACACAGGTCGAGCCTCTCCTATCAGCCCAGTCGAACCCTTCTTAAGTTTTTTACATCACTATATATAATAAAAACAAGCCTCATCCCTTCAAGACTCGGGCCCTACCCCTGCAGTCTAAGAATAGTAAACAGTTACAAAGATTGACATGTGTCAATTTGTCTCCCAGAACAATACAACAGTAAATTAAAAGGAAACTGTGTTTAGAAACTGCTGCTTTAGTTGTCTCAAATTCGCTGGGAGATTGTGGATGCTTGTCCCTCAAATCTGGGAGAGGATAGCCACTTATCCTTTCAGTTGCTGGTCCTCTGCCTGGTAAAATAAAAACACTCTGCCACCTCCCTCTAATTTCTGCCTTGAAATCTGGATCTGTATCCTGTCAATTACTCCGTCAAACAAAACAAACAGTAAAGTAACTGAGAAATAGATGGGATATCTTCTTGCTCGACACCTGGAATTAGTTACTGGTTTGCTGGAAATGAGACTGAACGCTGGAAGGTTTTGTTGGAGATTGGCTGCCAGTTGTAAGATTGATGCATTTAAACCATGATGCACTGCCACCTGTGTGTAACTGCTCTCGGATTATGGGGGTGATCATTTCCTTGTTGGATGTTCAACTGAAATTCGACTGCCCTGAATGGGACTACCACTTGTCCCATAGGTTGCTAGTCTTCTGCTTGGAAAAGGAAGGTGCTTTTCTTCTGGTTGGCTTTCCTCCCATAATCTCTCAACTGCAAATCGAGTGCCCTGCTGGAGGATGCCACTTGTGTTCTGATCTGCCAGGTGTTCCTTGTAGAAGAACTTCCTTCTTGCCATCTGCTTTTGAAATGTTACTGCAGTACAATGAAACTCTGCCACCTGTGAGTAACTGCTCCCTAAAAATGTGGACACCAAGTCGAAGACAGGTTCCCTGTTTTCCACATGTTCAGTCAATGACTAGAGCTGGGATATTTTTCCAACGAGCAGGGATCCTTCCAAATGATAATATGATACTTGTATAATAACTTTAGTCTGTCGTAGGACTGGTACCTTCAATTTGTAAACCACTTGTGTGCCCTGAGGTGATTTAGGTTGGCAGGGAATCCTTCGTATTAGCATCAAATGGAGGCAACAATTGTGACTCTTGTCCCAGCAATTGCATTGATGAAGCTACAAATAGATTATCAGGCTTTCTATTACCAGAGGTAGAAAAATCTTTCAAACTGGCTGCAATCATGGCCATCAATCCTGGACCTCCATGCTCTAAGATGTTATGCATACGATCAAAAGGTCTGCCAAATGTATTTGGGTAGTAATTCTGAACTATCTGGTTCCCCAGGCTAGCAGCTATAGCAGCCCTCAACTGAGAATTTTCATAATAGGAGATATGAAGTTGTCCCGCCCTTCACCTCAGCAGTAGAAAATATATTCGACAGAGACTCTGTTTCTTTTTCATGAGAGGCATTGTGTGTTGTTGCCATGGATTTGGTGATCCTCTATGCATCATCGGGAGTAAACCATTTCTCATTTCAGGACTAGAGACATGGCGATCCCTTGGAAACTTGCCTCTCACGAAGGAAAATGCTCCAGCCCGCCAAGCTTTGCATTAATTTTCAACATAACATTAGCAATGTAATCAGGCTCGCATTTTTGACATAATTTGTCGAGCAACACTGGGTCCAAACACCAAACACCGACTCACATAACCTGTTTACGATAGCATAAAGCATTATGAAGAGGATAAGCTCAAGATGGTTGCTCGAGAGGGTTACCATTACTCTCTGTTGCTTCGAACTCTTAGAAGTGATTTATTGCCTGAAGTTCTGGTACAAAAAGTTCTCTATTGACCTCAAGAAAACGATTTAAAGCTTCCAGTACATCTGAAGGTGCTAGGTTAAGCTCATCTTAAAACAATCCAATAACCCTTGCGCACTACCTCAATCAATATTCCTTCCTGAAATATTAGCTTTCCAGAAGATCCTGTGATGTAGGTGCCAAGGTATTCCTGTAAATCTATGTGCTCATAGTCGTTGATGTGAACAAACCGGTGACCAGTATATATAATCAAACTTGTTTTACCACTAGAGGTTGAACCTTGCAATAGGATAGAATATCTACGAATAAAAACAACCCTTGCAAGATCCTTTAGGCGCCTTAGACACTTGAGATTTTCCTTTCTCGATCCAGTACTGTTCAAACTGAACATGATCACGACTGGGGCAAAGAGGTGCCTTAAGTAGTGAATTTAATGCCTTTGCACCTGTAGCTCCAGACTCCTTAAGTAGAACTGAAGCAATCTTTCCCTTCATTACTACTGCACTTGCCCGATCTAACAAAACTAGAAACGACATGCAACTTCCATCATAAAGAGCTCTATGAAAATCATAAGTCGGAGTTGTTGCTCTTGTGTATTCCAATGCACGTGCTAAGGACCAGATAGTGGGCAGTTGACCTGTAACCTTGACTTTGCATATCTTTGAATAATACCAGTAGGAGCCCATCTTTACTTTTGTCTACAAAAACTGCAGTTGCAAATAGTTTCAAATATCCCAACAAACCGGACAAACCCCTCCAGAACGTTTTCTCCATATCTCATATATAAGAAGTCCCCACAAAAATGGCCTTAGAGCAAGCTGCATTTGCTGCAACTAGATCGTCACTTTCATTTCTTTCTGATGTTCGATTGAAAAATGTTGATACAATACCTCGGTGTAGCCTCTATGCATGCATCCTCATCTGCGTTGGGAAGCTTGCAACTAATTCAAACACCTGGCAGAGGGATATAAACTGCATTTCATATATTTTTGGTTCCCTGTGGGCAACATCCCACATTTGCGAGGTGAAATGGAGTTTGCGCATTTAAATAAAGCAATAGTCACATGGTATGTCAAGTAATGAGCCCAAGGCTTGGGGTTCGGTATTGGTGTTGGCGCTGAATTTGGTTTGTGTTTGTTGTAGGTGTATTGGACGATGCTTATACCTTGGTGTTGTTGAGCTTTAGGAGGTTGTCCTGAGGCCAACGTATTTTTGCTAAAAATTTTGTCAAAATATCTTGATAAACCTAACTAAACCCTGCACACAGGCCGAGGGCAAATTTTTCTCATTTATCCATAAAACTTCTGCATAAATGCAAATCCCGAGGGGGCATTTTTAATTTTTCGCCAACTTCACCAAATTTCGTCGAACAAACCAACTTTGTCTTTGCCTACCAGTGTTAAACTTTTACCACTTCGAACCAATCCACTATTCTTTTTGCTAAAATGAGAAATAAACTTTGCAATAAACACTAGATACAGATAATCAATAATATCCAAGTCATAAGATGATTCCCATAAATTATGGGGTGATAACAAATCTCAAGATGAATCAACTTACAATAGTGATAGAGATCGGCCACCATTCCTCGATCCTGATCCTGGGCTCCTCCTCTTCTTTGTCCTCCAACTGCTTTGCTTGAATTTTGTTTAGGCTTAAGAAAATTCTAAAGGGTTGGGACAAATGGATTCGGCAATTGGGCAGAGTTTCTTTACTATATTTTTCCTCCTTTGAATAGTACCCCTACCCCTTCTTTTATATGCTAGAAGGAGCTAGGGTTTTGGACGAACTCTCGGCCATGCATGGCTGGGAGTTCCAGTTAACTGACCCAAAGCTTTTCGTCCCGTCGGAAACTTTCCTGTTTTTGTGCTTTGTTAGGTAAACGCAGGTTGTAGCGGGCCAGCCAGCATTCCAACGCTTGTAGTAGTGGAACTGTCAGCGTTCCAACGTGCCCAGTAATGGGTTAGGGTGCGGGTTACCTAATTTAAGAGGGTTTTCAAGGTTTTATTCAGCATGGCTTTGGCAATGAAGAGACATGAGTTGGCCTGATGCCAGGTAAGCATGTGTGGTGCAATTTAGGGTTATAACAGATGCCCCCTAATGTGTGAGGTCAGAAGAGCATCTGATGACCAAAATACATTACCAATTCTTTACCAATCTGTACTGATATGCTAAATGAGTGAGCCCAGTAATCAGGAATCAAGAGGTGCCATCTACAAAAATATCAAATGTCTCACCGAGGCGGGCATACCCATGCTCGTGATAAATCAGAACCATGGCTACCAATCAAATACATTATAGATCCATGTCAAAAAAACTATAAAGAGTAGCCGTGAATAATACACAGTGGAGCTACATCTTGAAATCAGAAAGATGTACATATAAAGTATCCATCTCCCAGAAGATGATTCGGCCTGATGGTTGTACTTCAGAGCTCGAGCAACAACTTCAAAATCTTTTAAACTCGGGTAAGACTGTAATATGAGTGTACGACTGCACTACCCAGAGGTCTTCGACGGCTCATCGATTATGGACTTGATAATCTTGATGATCGGACTGAAGGCTTCAGTGATTTCAAACAAAGACTTGATTGGACGTTCAGGATGGTCGGGTATGCGGACAAGAGACATATTGCAGAGGGGCCGACTCAGGCTAAGCGACAAACTTCCCTTGGATAATAGCACGACAAGTGATAAGACTCAGGCATCATATATGTTAATCATAATTCTATGAAGCAGGAGGAAACGCAAACTCTCCATATGTTTGGAAGAGTAACCAAATGGTGGAGGACACAACTCTGTATAACGAGCAAAGATTCCTAAGGTTGTACTACATCCCATAGTCTGATGAATCAAATGGACAGATGTGCTTTATCCAAGGGCGACTCATGATGCTTCCAATAAAGAAAATACTTTTCCCATTCTCTTTTTGGGGTATATTTGATTTTTTTTGTTCTTTTTGATGATGTTGAAAGAATAAAGGAATATTACGTTACAATGGAGGAACGAGCACAACAAACATACAAGCTCAAGGTGCAAGGACAAGATTGATGTTCTAGGACATGATACTCAGGAAAAATCCTCCAGTGGCCAAAGGTGTTAAGACGCAAAGGAAAAATGTTACTAGGCTGATGGGTAAAGGATGCAACTGCGGTTGATAGAACACACAATGGTAACGTCCTTCGATGTAATTTTAACGAGCCCAGAGAAGGTAAGCTCAGTGTTTTTCATATTTAGAGAGTCTAAAAAAGCATAAAAGAAAACTCCATTGGGGTACCTTTTTTGACAATAGTCTAGTCGGTTCGAAAAAGGGGTAAACTAGCACCGACTAGACGTCAATTCAAAACCATTTTGACGAGTGTGAAAAAGACAAGATCACTCAGCTATTTTTTCAATTTTAAGGAGTCTGAAAAAAGCTTAACTATGGACTCCGTCAGGAATGTTCTTATGGACCATTTTAACGAGTGTGAAAGAATAAGGTCACTCGACAATCTTTTCAATTTTAGGGAGTCTGAAAAGAGCTTAACTATGGACTCCGGGGGGGTTTCTTTTTCGTAAATTTAGTCCTTCAGGCCTGAAAAAGGAATAAAATTATACCTGAGGATACTCTTCTAAAGAATTGGAATTTGATAGAGTATTCCTTTGTTCGTACAGTTGACCGTCCGGACCGAAAAAGGGGTAAACTACCTCCAGACAGATGTGACTTCAAATTTCAGTTTAACGAGCGTGAAGGGTCACAAGATCGCTCGACAATATTTTCATGTTTAGAGGGTCTGAAAAGGGCTTAAAAGGAGACCCGTTATGTTTTGGGAGTCCGGAGAGTAAGACAAAGAGTGAAAAAGACCCATGCAAATGAGGCTCAAACTCGTATTCCGGAAAGACTACATGGACTCCCGAGCCTACAGTGTTGTTAGAAACGGCATGGACACCATAATGCATCCAGGAACTACCTAGGGCATCCATGTTTTGGCAAGCTCTACCACCAAGTTGCGACACTTCTAGAGCAGATATGACGGTTCTGTGTCACAACCAGATGGGATCGATCCTATATCGTAAGAACAAAAGGAAACGAGATGCAATAGTGGGGGTGAAATCCTACCCTATATGCTCAAGTTGATTTTTTGAAAAAAAATTATGGACCGTCCATATATTTTTTTATTTTGTTTTCTGAAACTCAATGAAAAATGTCCCAATACCTGATCAAATCCCTCCCATATAACTCATGAACCACTCAAAATGGTTTTTGGTATAAAGAAACTGATAAGAGGGCCCAAAAGAGTGACAAAAAGAGGCCAAAAAGTCTATAAATAGAAGCTGGCAACTCATTATCACCATTGCTGATTTGGAAATTGACTCTGGAGCCAAAAGACCCCATTTGCCAAAGATCGTGATTCCGGGAGCTTCAGTGGATGAAACGGACTTCTGCTTGGACCAAGTAAGTACAAACTCCCTAATCTTGCAATTCAATACTTAATTTATTGCATTTAAGTTGGTTTTGGGGGCGGTCGTCGACCCTCAAAAGGTCGGCCCTAGTAAAACGTGGGTTGTCTAGGGACAGCCCCCGCGGGTACCCACGCGCAGAGTCAAAAATGCACGCGGGTACCCGCGACTGTCGCCTCGACAGCCCGCGGGTTCCCCCGTGTGATGGAAATTTTGATTGAATGAAGACTTAACTCCCCCTTTTTTATTTGTGTTTTTGGTAGGATGTATGCTCAGTGGAGAGAGAGGGAGCACGAGGCTGCGAATGAGGCAGTGGCTGCAGATCCGAATGTTATGGCTGTGCTGTCGCAGTGTGGCTTGGTAAAAAAAAAATTGTGTTCGTTTATGCACGCTCAACCCAGGCTACTGAATGCCTTGGTTGATTATTGGCACCCAGATGCAGAGGCCTTTATGATAGAGGGGCAATCCTTGGTGCGCACCACCGAGGATATCTACTTTTTGATGGGCCTCTCGAGGAGAGGGGAACCCGTCAACTTTCAGACTTTTCCTGCGGGGCCGAGAAAAGTCTCGGAGTTGATAGAGGAATATTGTGTGGCTGGAACCAATCAGAGGACTTCCTCGATACTTGTTAGTAGTATCACCAGCCTTACCCTTCAAACTATCTTATCACTCATTGGGCGAATTACCGGCTCCGCAGTCGTGCATCAGGCTTCGCGGGCACAAATGAACTGTGCAATTCAGTGCATGAATGCACAAATTTTCAACTGGAGTACTACACTACTAGCAAGCATGACAGGTCAGTTGACAGCTTGCAGAGAGTGGACACATAGGAATATCGGGTTTGGGACCATCCTATGTTCGTTTTTCTTTGAGAGAGTTCCATGCTTCAGTCCTCGGCTGATAGTACGAGGACATCTGGCTACTTTCCCTGCAGTGTGCAGATGGGCAGCGTTGCTGCCGCGATAGGGTGGTGGGAGGACCACAGAGGCCTTTAATGATGACTTTTTTTCCTGGTTGTCACGGTAGATCCCAGCGATCGAGGATTACCCATATGCAGGGATCAATTTTTCCAGAGATCCAGCGATACCAGTGCCTCCTGGCGAGGAGCGAGGGGAGATGGGTAAGTCTCCACCTGTACAGTTTTTTTGTTTGCATATGTAATTTTTATGTCTTTTTGATATATATCATGTTTTTTTACAACAAAATTTTTGATGGGTGAATATTATGTTGCGTGCAGATGTGGGACCCGTGCGACCTGCCGATTTTGCACGGAACAGGCGTCGCCCACGGCCAGAGGTCGCAACTGCCGCCGCCAGGGGGGCAGCAGTAGCAGGGAACCTCCCAGCAGGAGAGGCCGAGAGGGCTCTTAGGCGGATTGAGCGGAACTTTACTGAGCTTACTCGCACAGTTCCCATGGCAGAGATAGAGGACTTGCCGCCCTCCATGCAGACTCATATTGTGGGGGTACCTTGGACATGGGTCTGATTGTTTAGGCGTTTGGGTCGGGTTGTACATGATTATAACAGGGCCCATAGGCCCTGAATAGACTTGAGACTTTTATGTGCCACGAGCACTGATATGTATATATATTTTTTGAGGGCATAAGCCCCAGTGACTCGTTATGGTTCCCACTTTTTGAGGTGCTTGCACCCATCTATGTACTCTGAGGTTTTTCAGATGTTTATATATGGTTTTTATTTCTTTTCTGTGTCTTTATGGATTATGTGTGCAAAAATGTATTTACATGTGTATGATCATGATCTTTTTATGTGTGAGCAAGATGCC
>JZKD02S2077924.1:351354-368335 GCA_000966675.3 Picea glauca | reverse complement strand
AAATCAAGCTCTTTACCAAGAACACTTTCCTGAGAAAAGTTACAGTTGTCTTCTTCCAGAACTCATACTTTGAAACATGTTCGCAGGCTACTTATATATTCTCCTGCGAGAATGCCTAATTCTCGCAGGCTACCTTAAGCTGGGGTGCGAACTTCTCACACTGTACTCATGGTTAGGGTGTGGACATGCTCTTAAAGGGGAAAAAGATAAAGATCTTGAACCTTCTAGAAGGGAATCTTCTAGAAGGGTGAGTTGGCTTTCGAGTGGTTATTCAATTACTGGAATTCCAGATATCTTGGGATCATTCCCTATCCAAGTAACTAATCTATCTCTTCCTATATATTGAAGAGGTAGCTCATGGAAAAGGTTAGAAGTTAAGCAAGCAACAAGTTAGCAAGAGATTTATTAGATAGCTAATGCAAGACTGTATGGAGGACTGATGCTACAACAGTTAGAGACAATAGTAAGGTCATCACATGTGGTTGTTTTTCTTCATGCATGAGCAAGTGTGTGTGTCAGAGCTAGAAGCCATCGAAAGGAGACCTGTGACATCAAGGCTCAGGTTGTAAGTTTCTCTTTCAATTAATTCAATACAGTAATGTGTCCCTTTCCCATAAAGATGATGTCATTTTATTACATAATTCCTTGATCATATGTATAGACTAGTCATTGAATATTTTAATCTTCCTTTACTTCGATTGGTTTGTTTTGTTGTGATATGGACGGGACGAGAGAATTGGAGCAAATCCTGGAACAACAGAGATCTAAGGAGAGCGTTCATAAGGTATGTCCCTAACCCTTATCTCTTAGTTCATTCAATAGGCTAGATCTAGGGAAAGTGTATTATTTTGTCCTGTTTTGTTCTAGATACCAGGTGGATCTAGGGAGATCGGTTAGTGTCCGCACCTACGGATTTATCCTATAACAAGTCTTCATCATCGGTCCACCCCAAAATCAGTGTGCAGTTGCACCACATCATCAAGCAGTTCCTAGATTTAGAAAATTTGTTAAATTAGTTAGGCTAAAAATAGATTTAGCATGTCCTGGTCATTTATGATAGGAACGTTTGTAATTTGAGTTATAAATACTTCACCTTTCGAAGTATTGAGGGTTGTTGATCTTCACACCCTGACAGTATTCAGACTATAATATTTTTGAAGAGATCTTCCATTAATAAAAATGAGGCACTTTTACAGGATTCTTGCGTGTATTCACTAATGAAGTTTTTCTCTCTTAGTTGAATGTTATTCTCGCATTGTCATCATTTTGTTTTCTGAATCTCATATTTAAGAGTAACGAATGTTGCAGGATTTATCTCGTATACCCTGTTTCTGACTCGAAATATTTTAGTGTTCTATCTTCTGGTGTTTTCAATAAAGAAATTCTTAACTACTTCTTTGTTGAAATTATCTTTCTCATCTTTTTTGTTGTTCATCATTTAAGCTACTAAAAGATCCAGTGATTATATTATCTCGCCCTGCAAAAGTTTTCCCTTTGCGTTTCTGTTTTGTATTTCACATTTTATTCAAGACTCAGAACCCATAGCCCAATGGATGTGTAGACTGTCTCAACCAATTCGAAAAAACACTTTGACAACAAAACCAACCTATCTATTTACCTAGCCTAATATACAAAATTTGAAACATAGCTAAATCTTATAGAGAGATCCCTCTATGAAGTTGGAAGGGCTATATCCCAACTTCAAAAGCGGTTGTATAAAGTTACCTTTTGTAGATTTCTTCTGTTGTCAACCTCTAGGAAATTTACAGAGTGCTAACATAGTGGCGACCATACTGGGGAAGAACATTTTAAATTTATAACTTCACGTTTTCTTTCCCTAAAAGAAAGTCTGTTCCTGAAAGATTGTGATTCTAAGAAGAAAGTAATGTTAGAGGTTGATTAGGTTTGTACGTATTATTTTCGGACTCATAAAACTAAAAAGTATATATATAAAAAATCAAAAAGAAATCTGGCTCCCAAGAAAGTTTTTACTCGATCTCATCCAGACCCAGAACCTACGACAGTGAAAGACAACTCAGAACAGTTTCTCAGGAAAAAGACTGTAGCTGAAGGCTCAGTGATTCATACTCCCTTGCATAAGTCCCTTTCCTTTCCAGGGAAACTGTTACCCTTCAAAACCCTGACTTTGACACCTTTTCCCAACAAAGCCTGGTTAGAACTCGGTCCGATAGTTTTGTAACTGGAATCATTTTCGACCCAACTGTTTTGCAACCTCGAACCCCTGAAGTTCTATCTCCCACTGCTAAATCGCAAACGACTCCCGCGGTGCTATCCAATTCCTCCTTGACCTCGTCTTCAGTCGCAACCTCGTCAATCACCCAGCTTGTTATCCCGCCTCCTCCGCCCATCATGGCAGCTAGATATGCTCCCTTGGTGTTGGCTGCGCCTCTTCATGCCATGCCCCAAGACTATCAAACAAGACTTCCACAGTTCGATGCAATAGGACCTTTGAGTGCACAACATCACGTAGATAAAATGAATGATTATTATGATTTGCATGAAGTAGATGAAGTTGACGTTCAAATGAGATTGTTTTCCCAAAGTTTTACAGGTTATGTTAAAAAATGGTACAAAGGTTTGCGTGCTGCCTCCGTCCTTGACCTTACCGCATTCCAAAGGAGTTTTCTAGACAGATGGGAGGTAAAGAAAAACCCTCTCCAAATCTTGTCAGAATACGAAAATATTAGAAGAAATGAAGGTGATACAGTACAAGATTACTCCACTCGTTTCAATAACCTATACAACGCAATCCCAGCTGAAATCAAACCTCCACAGGGTTTGGCATTGATAAAATTCCTTGATGGTTTTGACGCTGACATGTCATACCAACTAAGGGAAAGGAATTCTACCACCCTGGAGGACATGCAGAAAAGTGTTATCAATGTAGAGGCCAACTTGTTGGCAAAAAGGGCACGTCAGAGGTCATAAAGGAGAGTCACAATTAAAGAGGAACCTTCCACATCAACCTCATATTCCAAATTGGATTATTTGGCCAAAGCAATGGAAAGAATGATGGAAAGACTTACTATGTCAGACAGAAATCCTCCAAGAGAAAACCCACCAGCTCCTCAGGTTCGGAATCCTAACTTTAGGAGAAACCCTCCTCAAATTAGACAAAGATATCCTAGGGATCAAAGAGAGCAGAGAGGTCCTGATCAACAGATCAGACCTCCCCTGCAAGAAAATTATGTTGATGAAGGGGAGGAAGTAATCGAAGAACTGGAGGATACTCACATAAATCTCATGGGCATTCACGATAACGAAACTATTTTCCTTACCCAAGAAGAGCAAGAACTTTTTCTTCTCAATCAAACAAAAGTAAGTGAAGAAGCCAAAGATGCAGAACAACGGGCATTTGAAAATGCCATTTTGGAGGTACATCAGAAGTATAATCTCTGGAGTAAAAAGACGGAAGGGATTTCCCCAAAGAAGACGATTGAAACGAAGAAGGTGATCGAAACCAAGAAGACCTCTGATCCATCTACTGAGAATATTCATGAGAAGATTATTGCCGAGAAGATTCCTGAGAAGAGTACTGTCGAAGTTCCTGTGAAGAAAAACCTTACTATTTTGAAAAGATCGTCATAGCCCAAGGTTTCACCTGTTAATCCACCAAGTACTTCTGTCCAGAAGAGCCTGGTGGACAAACCAGAATTGATGAGCCAAGGCAGAGCTCCTACACCTTTCAGCCTTGAGGGGGAATTGGCCAAAGTAAAAATTCCCATCCCACTTTCTGATTTGATGAACAAAGACGTTTATCGCTCACAGGTGATTAAATCACTGACCATTGAATCTGACATAGGCACAAAGGCCTTAACCGTTGGATCAACAAATCATTCATATACTGTAAACCTTATAGATGATCAACCTGAACTTCTGTTCAGACCTGAAGTTGATGGTCGAGACGATATTGGTGGTGTCGCTCCTTTTTACATCAGTTTAAACATACATGACCTGATCTTTCATAATGCTATGCTGGATTTGGGTGCTTCCCACAATCTAATGCCTAAAGCAGTGATGGAGAAATTGGGACTGGAGGTCACCAAACCTTACAAAGATTTACACTCATTTGACTCCAGTAAAGTTAGGTGTATTGGTTTGATCAAGGACCTATGTATCACCCTGGTTCAAATTCCTGCAAAGAGCATGGTAATGGATGTGGTAGTTGCAGACATCCCTCTGAAGTATGGAATGTTTCTATCCCATTCTTGGGGGGCTAAGTTGAGAGGAACCCTGTAGCTAGATATGACCTATGCCACTATCCTAGTTTTCGAGCAACAAAGAAGGCTATACAGAGAAACGTTGATGAAATACATGGTCAGTAGCCAAGAAAAACCGCACAACTATCCTCTTTACTCTACGCATTCCGACTTGGATTCTTTTATCTTGTACAATGATGGTGACATGGGAGAAAAATATACGCAGCTGGCAGAAGATACATCTAGTCAGGATGAAGGCCAAGAAATCATTGAGGTAGCAAGGATGAAAAACATGATAACTGAAGAGCTACCGGAAGATTTCTGGAGCATGGATTTTGACGGAGCAGTAAGCAAAGAAGGAGTTGGAGCAGGAGTCTGGCTGCATAACCACAGAAACAAGTATTCAGAAAACCATTCCTACAAATTAAATTTCCAATGCACTAACAATATTGTCGAGTATCAAGCTTTGATGCTCGGTCTGAAGCTTTTGAAAAAAGTTGGTGCTAAACAGATTATGGTAAGAGGTGACTCTAAGTTGATAATAAAGAAAATAAAAGGTGAGTACATTGTGAAACACCCACGTCTTAGAGCTTATAGGAATGTTGTTCTAGATGCTCTTACTTGTTTCACTGAAGTTGACTTACAGGTAATGCCGAGGGGACAAAACATTCTGGCGGACGGATTGGCTACGTCAGCAGCCACATGTAAGATTCCTTTCTGCTCGACTCGCCCATACACTGTTGAGGTGAAATGCAGACCAACCGTTCCCGACAATATCCGGTATTGGAAAGTGTTTGGTAATGATGATCAAATCGAAGACTTTTTGCAGTGTAAAAATGATTTTGAATGTACAAATATAGATTTAGAGAACGAAGATGAAAATGTAAATAGATCTGATTTTGAAATTGATAGTGTAAATAACGTAGATTCAGGAGAATTAGGAAATGACGAAATGAATACCGATGTTTTACATTTGAAAAGCAATGTGTTGCCTAGGGGTTTAGTTCCTTTGGAGGACTTGTTCGATTTTAACGACGTAGCCAAAAAATCGAAAATTGAAGCACATGGACAAGAGGTAGAAGATTGTAATATAGGGACCAAAGAAAAACTCAGGATAGTCAAATTGTCCAAATCACTGCCCCCTGGGCAAAAACTCAAATACATTGAGTTGTTCAAAGAATATTTAGATGTCTTTGCCTGGGGTTATGAGGATTTGAAATCTTATGATACCAACATCATACAGCACAGGATTCCACTAAAAGAATACCAAAAACCATTTAGACAGAAACTTAGGAGGATAAATCCCAAGTTACTCCCTCTGGTAGAAAAGGAGATCAAAAAAATGTACGATGCCAAAATCATAGTCTCATTGCGTTTTTCCAAATGGGTCTCTAATTTGGTCCCTACACATAATAAATCTGGGGAAATCAGACTCTGCATAGATTTCCGAAATCTGAATAAAGTCTCCCTGAAGGATAATTACCCCTTGCCGAAAATGGACCACATTCTGCAAAAGGTGGTCGGATCTAGTCGGATTTCATTGTTGGACGGTTTCTCAGGTTACAACCAGGTTTTAGTTCACCCAGATGATCAAGACAAAACCGCTTTCACTACACCATGGGGAAATTTCATGTATGTGAAAATTCCTTTTGGTCTGATGAACGCAGGAGCCACTTTCCAGAGGGTGATGGATATCTCTTTTGTGGAAGAATCGGGTAAA
Organism: Picea glauca; assembly: GCA_000966675.3. Taxonomy (NCBI): domain Eukaryota; kingdom Viridiplantae; phylum Streptophyta; class Pinopsida; order Pinales; family Pinaceae; genus Picea; species Picea glauca. The sequence goes on along the minus strand of JZKD02S2077924.1, from coordinate 362,395 downwards.
TTTATTGTCGTCTATTTAGATGATGTAGCTATGTTTTCCCGATATGATGACGAACATCTACGACACCTCAGACGAGTCTTCGAGAAATGTAGAAGGTTTGGGATCTCTTTAAATCCTAAGAAAAGCCTTTTCGGGCTAGAGGAAGGCAAACTGCTAGGACACATCATCTCCAAGGATGGAATCAAAATAGACCCCAGCAGGATCGAGGCCATACAAAAATTAGAACACCTAAGAAACCTCAAAGAACTACAGTATTTTATCGGGAGAATAAACTTTCTACGAAGATTCATTCCTAATCTGGATGAGCTCCTCTAAAACATTACAAATATGATAAAAAAGGATGTGAAAATAAAATGTGACTCTGAGTCCAGACAGTCTTTCGAACAAGTCAAACGAGCACTCACAGAGGCCCCTGTCTTAATCAGTCCTAATTTTACCAAAGATTTCTATCGTTTTTATTTCGCTTCCGAACATACAATAGCAGCGGTATCACTACAAAAGAACAGTGAAGGGTATGAACATCCCATAGCTTTCTTTATTAAATCGTTAAGACACGTTGCTCTGAATTACAAGATAATGGAGAAACAAGCTTTTGCCTTGGTGAAAGCTATAAAAGATTTTAGGGTCTACATTCTCCATTCCCACACCATAGCTTATGTTATGAATGCGGTAGTAAAATACATTTTGACACAAAACAATCTGGATGGAAGAAGGGGAAAATCGATTGCTGTGATTTTAGAATACGATATAGAGATTAATCCTACAAAACTAATCAAGGGGCAAGGCCTGGCAAAATTAATGGCTGAATCTAACTTTCATGCTCTTGACATTAATTTTTTAGCTGCAGTAGATGAACAGGGCAAGATGGTGACTCCAAGTGTGAGAGAGGTATTTATCAACTCTCCATGGTACACAGACCTTATATTCATTTTGCAAAATTTACAAGCTCCCCCTGGTTTGACTAAGACGAAAGCTAGATTTTTAAAGTTGAAAGCCTTAAAATTCTGTATTCTAGAAGGCAATTTGTATTGGAAAGATCCTAGAGGCATTCTGTTAAATTTTTTATTGAAAGATGAAGTTGATAAAGTGTTACAATAGTTTCATGCAAGAGAATGTGGTGGCCATTTGAACTGGAAGGTCACAGCCAACAAAATACTCAGAGCTGGATTCTATTGGCCCACCCTTTTCGTCGATGTACATCATAAAGTGACTGCATGTCATAAATGTTAGTTGTTCAAAGGCAAAAGGAAACTCCTTCCTCTCCCCCTGAAACCGATCTCAGTTGAAGCCCCTTTCCAGTAATGGGGACTGGACTTCATTGGAGAAATACACCCCCCTTCTTCAGGCCACCACAGATGAATTCTCATTGCCACCAATTATTTTACCAAATGGATCGAAGCAGTACCAAGCAGGCAAGACACTGACTCTGTTATTATCAAATTCCTTTAAAATAATATCTTGTCTCTCTTTGGATGTCCTAGAAAGATTATAACCGATAATGTAGATGCTTTTCGGTCGAAAAAGCTCATAGATTTCTGCAATCAGTATCACATTGGTTTGGGGCGTTCCACATATTACTACCCTTAGGGGAATGGTCTGGCGGAATCTTCAAAAAAAACCTTGGTAAATATCATCAAGAAAACATTGCAGGAAAACAAGAAATCATGGCACAACAAGTTGATGTTCGCGTTATGGGATGACAGACTGACCACCAAAAGATCAATCGGTATGTCACCATATCATTTGGTCTATGGCATAGAGGCAGTTTTCCCCACTTCTTTAGGAGTCCCTGTCATGAAGTTGCTTCAAGATGTATAAGATGAGCCAAATGACTCACAGAGAAGGATCAACCAAATGATTTATTTGCAGCAGTCAAGGGAAGAAGTTTTCAACAAGACTCGGGTAATCTAAGAAAACATCAAGAAGATCTTCGACAAATGAACCAAGGAAGATGATTTCGAGCTAGGAGATTTGGTGCTGAGATGGGACGCCAGAAATGAAGACAAGGGAAAGCATGGAAAATTTGACAGTCTGTGGAGAGGACCATACATGATACAAGCTTTCAGGGGGAACAACGCTTTTTTGTTGAACAACCCTGATGGGACAGATCTACCAGGAGGACCTGTAAATGGCATAATAATGAAACATTATGTGCCTCCTCAGTAGAGATTCGAGTTTTCACTCTCCATTGTACATACCATTTTTATTCTTATTTTTCGCCTGCATTTTCCGAGTGAAGAACATTAGTTAGTTGGTTGAAGCCCGAAGAGAAGGCCCTAAGTTGTTGACCACTGTTTTTCCAATTTTTGAGAATAAAACCAACAAAGGCTACTAGGCAGAAATTTTCAGAATGGCAGGAACCAGGATTCTTGGCACTTTACAGGGCAAGTACCATCCCCAGGTGGAGCCGCTGTTATCACCCTATAAGTTTTAGGATCAACTGGTGACTGGGATATTATCTGTCTCTAGTGTTTTTTTTGACAAATGATTTTTTATTCTACAAATAATTTGAAGGAAAAAGAAAGAAAAGAAAAGAAAAAGAGGGCATAAAAGAATTTCAATAAAAGCCCCATGCAATAATAGTAACTTGATCCATACCTTTCAAGCATGGCCAAGTTCTTTTTAAATTTGATGTTGATAGGATAGTGAATGAATTTGGCTAAATAGTTCAATCTTAGCCAAATTGTCTAGGTTAGGTTAGTGAATAAATCTGGCCAGACAATCTAATCCTGGTCAGATAGCCCCAGGGTAGAGTAATTTCTTAACCCAACAGTCTAATCTGGGTTAACTGTCATAGGAAACTAGGTTGGAACATAGGTTAGTTTCATTGTTGCTTCATTTCAATAAGAACCAGTTTGATGTAAGTGGGGCACCATGTTTCAGATGCTTAAAATATTGTTTAGTCAAACCCCATGGTGGTCTCTACTTGAAAGACCTTGGAAAAACCCATAAAACGCATTTATCCTAAGTTTTTCCCAGCGCATGTGTTTTTCGTTCCCCAATTATGCTCCCTGCACATATCAATTGTCCTGATCGTGGCGCCCATATCTACGGTGTACAGAGCATTCCGGACCCCCCCCCCCCCCGACCGTTCTTCTTTTAACCGGGGGGGGTTCAGAATCGAGGATAAAACTTGTGCGCATCTGGGCGGGTCTGGATCGAGGGCTCAAATCTACGGTCAACGTTGGAATCCGGACCCCCCCATCCATTCTTCCTTTAATGGAGGGGGGGGGTCCGTAATTAGTGATAAAGAGTGTGCAAAGATCTGTGGCTCAAAAGCAGGCGCGTAGATCAACGACCCAAAATGGATTTCAGACCCCCCCAGATGATCTACTTTTAACTAAGGGGGGGGGATCCGGAATGGTAACCTTCCTCTGGTGGGTCCCTTGTTATACGTGGCATTGATCTATTGCCCTGAGTCCCATCACCATCTTCTATCTGACAAACCTTCATCACCACTGGATGTCAGCTTCCACCTTTCCCGAACTGGTCATGTCCCATAACTGTTGTCAGTCCCTCCCCCCTATTCGCTCATGGAAAGCCCCTTACTATGAATTTTACCTCCAATCGATAGCCGCTACGTCACCCGTCCATATCCCTTAGTCATCGTCACCCGCCATCTCACCCTCAAATGATAAGTTGGCCATTTATTACTGGATAACCTATCTGTTATCCAGCTGACCTGTCTCCCACGCCCAACCGACCCCCAGTTTAATTAAAACTACCGTTATTCCCCTTACTTTCACTATTCACCCATCGCACCAGACAAATTCACTGTTTACTCGTCCATTACATTACGTTACCCTCATCCACAATCATTCACCCCCACTAAAGTTGTGTTTTATTGCAGGTATTGTTGCAGAAATGGCGCCAAAATCCAAACAAGCAGAAGGAGAGGAGAATTTGTTTCTCTCGCCTCCTGTCGACCTGGACAGGATCCCACTGGTCGACAAAGACCGATTAATTGCGGATACTAAATGCGATTTTGATTTTTTAGACCTCCAGTCGTGGCTCAGGGAGGTTTTCCTGGACCAGAGTGATGAAATTGGACTCTGGGAGTCCAATTTACCCCTCTACCTCTTCCCTCAGATCCACCATTTTCCCGAGTTCTCTATCAAGTGTTAAGCTCACTATATTCCTGAACAAAGAGCCATCATCTCCTCGTCTAGAGAGATATTGTTCCTCATCACACCCGAATCCATAGACCAGATGATGCAAATCCCCCGAGCCGACTCTGCGTCTCCCTTCAATGTGGAAATTCTTACGGATTTGTACCAGAAAATGACATTCCCCCAAAGAGCTCAAATATTCGGGCTTTTCCTTCCCACATCCACTTGATTCCCCTCTGCAAATCCTCCGTATCCATCTTCCATGTTCTCCACTAAGGGAAATCAGGTCATCTCGTCCCTTTGTGCTTTGTTAGGATATTATTCTGATCAGTGGGTAGATGAACCCAACCTGGGTTTTCTATCCATTTTCTCCACTGATGAAAATCCCACCACCCAGTTTGAATTCAGCACATTTTTGGCAGACAATATTCACGAACATTTCGTGAATTTTGGCACAGAGGGTATGTTCAGTTATTCATCGATACTAGCTTACTTGTTCGTCTTCTTCCAGGTGGATAAATTTATCTTTTCCATGCAAAAGATGGATGGAGATGGTAAACCTTAGGCAGTCACAGCATGGACTTCCTTGCTCAAGCACAAATCCACAGAGTACAGTTTCAAGGGGTTCATCGATCAGTTCTACCACCTTGTGGTAAGCATGCTAGGTGGCAGGCCCGAGCCTCGAATAAATGACGAAGTCCAGAGAATCCTGCATCTCTCTGACAACACAAAGACTGGGGATTGGTACTTGTATAAAGATCACACCGAGAACAGAGTATACGGGTGCGAGTTGGCATCGTATAAGCTGCCCAAGTATCTGCCTGTTAGAATATTTGCTCTAGAATATATAAGGCAGATTATAAATTCAGATGATATCCATTTTGTATCACTGAAGAAAAAGCAGCAGCTTAGAATCAAGGGGCAGATTGGCTCCTTCATCTGCAACAATTGTGGCACCGGGGAAGAATAAGACAGGATGTTGAGAGAAATGAAGTTCTTCATGAGCTTCCCATGGCACTATGATCCTTATGAGATCATCTCAGAGATGAGGGTCAAGAACAAGAACATCCCATATGTTCATGAAGTTAGGCCTGAGGTGGAAAAATTTGCAAATCAGACAGTGTGGGAGCCTAACACATTGGTCGAAGTGGAACAGCAGGTTCCCCTGACCATTGTGTCACAAACGACCACTCCACAGGTCCCTAAAAAGAAGAGGTCGAGGCAGGATTTATCACCGCCAGTCACTGAGGTATCTTTCGAGGAATTTCAATTGCATACCAAGAGGCCTAAGACTGTTGCAGCTTCTGGCCTAACTAGGGAAAAACAAACCCCGTCTACCACAGTGACCAAGTATGTTATTCCACCCTTCGGTTCGAGCCTCCATAAAGGCATAAACTCAACATTGCCGAAGCAGTCCACGGACTCTCCATTGAGCACTCAACCAGGCAAGGTGGGACCTAAGCTGAGTATTTTTGAGAAGTACGAGCTGATCAAGAAAAGGAACTAGACCCTTACCAGCAGTACTTGCACTCAGTTTTGGAAGCAGACTTCAATTGCGCAGCATAGGCTATTGTCTGCATTTGACACAGAAAAGGGCAGAATGCATATGGCATTCCTCCAGGAGCAGGTACCAGATCCAAGGGTGATCACTGACTATAATAGGGCCACCTTCAAATTCCAGACGAAGGACGTGCACCCAACCGATCAGATGGATTTGCACAAACAGACCGGGGAAATGGTTGTTTACACATTAGCGCATGCTTCCACTTCTGCGTCCAAATTGCAGGTGTCCCTAAACAATGTTCAAACACAGTTGAAGCCGGAAAATATATCGTCCTTTGCAAAAGACAATAGGATCAAAACTTTGGAGGAGTTGGTCCTCAAGATCGGTTACGATCCTTCAAACGTGAAAGAAACTGAGGAAATGATAAATAAGAAGAATTTTGATATAGCATCCTTGAGTAAACAACTAAAACTCCCGCCCATAGAGGATTCGCGGGCGAAGGAGATAGCATAGAAAGAAGGCAAGAAGGATGAAATGCTCAAGCTGCTCATGGAGCAGAATGCACAGCTCAAATAAATGGAAGCTGAGATGGAGAAACTATTAAAATAAAAGGAGTAGATGAAGCCAATGGAAGTCATTCCATTGAGTGCCATTTCAATTTCGGGAGTGAGTACAGCATCAGTAACAGCAGTCCCATCCATGACTCCATTGGCATCACAGGAGAAGACAACCGACCTGGCTAAGTCCATGGAAAAGATGAACCTGCAGGAAATAGAGATTAGTAGGCTTAAAAAGGAAGTTGAGAACCTTCAGGAACTCAAAAATTCCTTCCAGACCAGCCTCTCCAAGGAAAAGCAGGCGACAGAGCAGCTCAAGCAGGAGCTACAGCAGCTCCGGAAGTAAACAGTGGCAGGGAAGACTTTGGCTGAGGTTAAAGAGAATGTATGGACAGACATTACTAAGTCCATAAATGAAATATGGCCCATGATCCAAATCATGTTTGAGAAAAATGAGTTGGTGCTGAGAAGAAAACCCACTGAAAAGATCAGAGTATAATTGGGAGACATGCCAGCACAAGCGAACGAGATCATCAAGTTCCTCAATTCTAAGACCAGGGAAGAGCTAGAAGAACTGAAGATTGAAGACAGAACAGAGACCATCCTTGAGGTCAAACGAGTTTTGACCAAAAGAGGATTAATGCTTTAGTTGGAAGAAAAGGTTCAGGCCATGGACCTGGGGGTACAAAAATTCTTTAGTAAGATTGAAGCTCTCCATAAGAAAAGTCTTCCTGGTCTGAAAGTAATCAATGATAAATTGATGACACTCCCAGATTATAAGAAGAGATTGACTGACGTGTCTAAGGACAGTTCAAAGTTTGCAGGGATTCCAGGGAGAATCATTGGCAAGACATTTCTATATGCCCTTCAATGGGACATCAACATCCAACATGAGATTCGATACATCTTCTCACCAAGCCTACATTCGCCAAGTACACATAGATGGACGAAGTGTATCGAAGGCTGCTCAAAGTCAGCTTGCCCAGTCATCTTAGATGGGAGGAACTCTATGATCTGATCGATTAGTAGATGAGTTGTCCCAGTCCAGTCAGGTGTCCAGTCATGCTGAAGTCATGCAGAGGCTTCATCAACGGTCCACCCCAAAATCAGCGTGCAGTTGCACAACATCATCAAGCAGTTCCTAGATTTAGGAAATTTGTTAAATTAGTTAGGCTAAAAATAGATTTAGCACGTCCTGGTCATTTATGACAGGAACGTTTGTAATTTGAGTTATAAATACTTCACCTTTCGAAGTATTGAGGGTTGTTGATCTTCACACCCTGACACTATTCAGACTGTAATATTTTTGAAGAGATCTTCCATTAATAAAAAGGAGGCACTTTTACAGGATTCTTGCGTGTATTCACTGGTAAAATTTTTCTCTCTTAGTTGAATGTTATTCTCGCATTGTCATCATTTTGTTTTCTGAATCTCATCTTTAAGAGTAACGAATGTTGCAGGATTTATCTCTTATACCCTGTTTCTGACTCGAAAGATTTTAGTGTTCTATCTTCTGGTGTTTTCAATAAAGAAATTCTTAACTGCTTCTTTGTTGAAATTATCTTTCTCATCTTTTTTGTTGTTCATCATTTAAGCTACTAAAAGATCCAGTGATTATCTTATCTTGCCCTACGAAAGTTTTCCCTTTGCGTTTCTGGTTTGTATTTCACATTTTATTCAAGACTCAGACCCCATATCCCAATGGATGTGTAGATTGTCTCAACCAATTCAAAAAAACACTTTGACAACAAAACCAACCTATCTATTTACCTAGCCTAATATTCAAAATTTGAAACATAGCTAAATCTTATAGAGAGATCCCTCTCTGAAGTTGGAAGGGCTAGATCCCAACTTCAAAAGCGGTTGGATAAAGTTACCTTTTGTAGATTTCTTTTGTTGTCAACCTCTAGGAAATTTACAGAGTGCTAACAGATCTGAGCCGTAAGGGACGTTGGATTTACATGAGGATTCAATATAAGGTTTTCGTGGGTGGAAGTCTCGTAAACATTGCAACGGGAATCGTGAAATCACGAAACGCGATATCCCGAAAGATAAGAGGATTTGTGTGGGCCACGGAGGAGTCAGCGAGTGGACAGGTGGCACACCATTTCGGGGTTTCATGGGGTGAAGTCCTGAACCTTTTTCATTAGGATTCGTGATATTGTGAACTCTGAAGTCCCGAAAGAAGTGGAGAGGTGTTGAAAAGTCAACCGCGCGAGTGTATCGGAGTTTTGGCATATCGGGATTCGGGAGTCGGGAAGACAAGTTGTTCGACATCGTGATCATTGAAATCGCGTTAGGGAAAATTCCGAAAGGAAAAGGAAAAGGTCAGCATTGACTGTTGTTGGGTTTAAGGGATTTGAGAGCCCAACGCTTGACCACTAAGTTCGTGAAGCTGTGAAATCCGATCTCCCGAGTATAAAGAGGGGATCCCGTGAGAGTTGTTGTGGGTGCAGATTTCCCGATAGGGAAATAGAAGAGTTGTTTAGAGTTCTTCAGGCCAATGGTAAAGGAAATATCTTGTGTTGACGTGGACCTTCCGACCTGCAGGTTGTGGAGGTTGCGAGGGCATCGACATCATAGTCATTCTCTCTAGACGAGCTTAGTCTTTGTTCTTTCTTGTTCTCATAAATACATGAGAATAAGTTACCGAGTATACTTTTATCACTTTTTTGAGCTCGTAAAAACTATACAAAAAAGGAACTCTTTGGAGTCTCCTTTAAGCTCTTTTCAGACTCTCTAAACATGAAAATATTGTCGAGTGATCTTGTTTCCTTTCACACTCATTGAAAGGATTTGAAAGGGTGCCTATTCAATGTAAGTTTAATGTTTTCCTAGAAGAGTTCTCCCTTGTATTTTTTTATACTGTTTTGGGCTCGAGGGACTAAATTTACAAAAAATAACAACCCTAGAGTCTCCTTTAAGTTATTTTCAAACTCTCTAAACATGAAAAGACTGATGATTTTACCTTCTTTGGGTTCATAAAATTATACATTGAAGGACCCATATGGGATCGAACCCCTCCTTCTTTAGGTTCGTTAAACATGTGATGAGGGACTCATCGAAGATGAGCTATATAGAGCATTTGTTATCCTCCTCAATCTTGTTAAAAAAAAAGAGGTACTTGTCGTTCATGGTGGGGGGGAATTTGAGGGAAGTGGGTCAATGTTTTTGGAAATAATTATGGCAGTTGTTTGTTTTCACCCTTAAACATGGCACCCATTTCCATATTGTCTTATAGTTGGTAAGTTTCTTATCTCTAAGTCATACCATTCATATGAGTCATTATACTACTTTGGCCCACCCGGAGACTGCCCCAGTTATCATCGCACTATGTTTCAGTCTATATTTCATCGATTTAATGTTTCCAAGTCATTTGTCATGCCTCACATTGTTTAATGGAAGTTTCATCCCAAATCAACCACTCTGCAGTAATACCAACCTTCATTCTCATATCAATTTTTGTTCATTTGATATATTATATTACATCAATTTCCCATGTCATTTTCGTGTCGATTATGGGGGATGCATCATGGCCCTCCTTCGACAAGTATTTTCCTATTTACTTCAACACATTATCAGGGAATTAGACTTAGAAACCAGTTACTACCTTGGAACCTACATGCCCTAATAGCAGGTCTCCCCGCTTTCAATAGTAGGTTTACATCATTGGCCTCTGATCGAATGATTCCATGAATGTTCAACTTAAGTGCATTTATTCACATTCATTGTAATGTACTAGGGTACCTTGGGATTATTTGTCATCCATGATGATTTCCATTGCACTTGTTAACGATATACATTAATGACCGATAATCAAGTGGCTTCTACCATGTTTGACATCAACACATCTATTCATGTTGCTAGAATCATACTATTTTTAGATCGGGACGAAGACCCTAGGAGATCCTTAGCCACCCACCTTTGTTACGTGCCTAACCCAGGTTGCGATGGATATTATTTGAGTACTTAGAATATTCTAGTATGGGCATCATGCTAGCATTCTCATTGATGTATATGTTATCAGGTAGATCCACTTTATATTGGTCTGTGGCTCTGTTTTTGTCATATTGTAGCTCCATTGTGTATTATTTTGTGGCTACGACCTGATTACATCATGGAGGTATGGATCCACATTGTATATTTGGTGGTAATATCCTTAGTTATTGCTTTCAAGGATCCATAGTGTATTTTTCAGTTACCATGCTTTGAGTCAATTTATTCGGAGCATTGGTATGCCTACCTCGAGAATGATATGTATATATTTTTTGATGTTTGTTTGCAACTTCCTCCCAGATATCCTATTCTAACACCCTTACACATATATTTTTGTAAATTTTTTCGGCCATTAGTTTATCTTCTAACCTCACACTTTAGGGGACATATGTTACACACCTACTTGTCACACTTAAGTGTCGCAATTTCATCACCTTAAGTGTCACATTTTCTTCACCATATGAGAATGTTTGTCATAATTGTTTGCACTCTTTTCGTCGCTGTGTGGGAAAAACGTGAGTGCTTACATGCCTACTTGGGCTCTGCTAGGCATGACAGCTGTGATGTAAAAGGTTAGAAAGAAAACAACTAAGCTATTAACAAGAATTAAACAAAAACTAAATGAAACTATGAGCATAGGAACAAAAATGAAAACAAATGACAATGGACCAATATCACCAATGTATTAGCTGGTGTGATAGATGAAATCCAAAGATACACAAAGGAGAAAGAGGACTTGGGTCCCTTCCCTCTCCAATGTAAGGCTCTTGAGGCCCTCAACTGATTTGCTCTCCTTACAAAGAAAAGATGAAATGTGGATGAAAGAACTCCAAGATTATTCACTCAAGTGAGGGGTGAATAGCTTATGAAATGCA
>JZKD02S2077924.1:246630-277762 GCA_000966675.3 Picea glauca | reverse complement strand
TAGAATCTGTTAATCAGGATCTTATTGACAACCATATTGGTTTTTCCTTTGAATCATTGTATTTTCAGTCTAAGACTAGTATGGAAGATGATTCGTTTCCAGCTCAAGGTGAATAAAGAAAGTATAATGTATTTCTATACGATAATCATAATGATGAGAAGTAAATAGATTATTATAGTTGAATATATATATATATATATATATATATATAATTGGAATGGAAATTAAGGTGTGTGACATAATGCTATCAGAGTTGTAGGTTACAACACTTGGCCTTTTTATGGACTTTATCACAGAAAATTCTAACATGTAAATTGTCTTGATTTTCTTCTTACCTCTAAGAAGAAAAGTAATTTGGTTTTGTGGGAAAATGACAGAAGTGCCCGAGACTCAGGGAGAAGAACCTCATCAATAGAATCCTGAACAAGGGAATGTAGGTGATGGACATATGTGGGTGGATCTGAATAATGATAATAATTTATAAATTATAAATACAATAAAAAATCTGAGAGAAGATAATGAAATAATTTTAAAAGACTCAGGAGGAACTAAATGCACTCCTACTAGAAAAATTTTGCAATCAAAATACTGATAAAAATAAAGGGAAGAATTCCAGCAACTCTAAGATATCCCAACCAAAGAAGAAAGAAATAAAATTGGAGTATATGGAATCTGAGATAGAGTTAAAATACAAGGATATGGAAGACACTGGAATTTCTATTGAAAGTAGTTCTAGTCCTAAACAAAGAACCAAAAAGAAACCTAAGCAACATGATGAAGTCATGGGAGAATTTAAGAAGATTAAACCACCAACCTTCAATGGATAAGTGGAGACTAGTGAGGAAGTAGAGGCATGGCTCTCTAGTATGTAGAAAGATTTTCAAATCTACAATTACTCAAGTAAACTTAAAGCCTAGATGGCTATCTACAATCTGATATAAAAATTAGACATATGGTGGCAGGATATAAAAAGAGTAAAAAGTATTAAGGAAAGGAAAATCATTTAGAAAACCTTTAAGACATATTTTAAGAAACAATACTTGTATGAACAATATTATGAGGGTAAAGCCAAAGAGTTCTATGAACTAAAACTGGGAAAGCTTACAATGAAATATTAATGTAGTAAGTTTCTGAGTTTGTTGCATTATGTGCCTTACATTGTGGATGAAAAACCAAAAATTCATAAATTCTTGAGTTTCCTGCCTAGTTCTTATAAAGATCGAATTGAGTTTGATAACCCAAAAAAAATGGAGGAAACCCCGAGGAAATCTAAACTCTGTTTTGGGCAGTATAAAAATAAAAATGAGAATTATAAGAATTGGAATGGGAAAAAGATTGAGAGGTTTGGACCTAAGAAGAAAGGGGAATATTATTCAAATAGAAATGATGATAAAATATTTCAAGGAGGTAATAAGTTCAGAATAAGTACACATTTCAATTAGCCTGAAAATAAGGGTAACAAACCACCAACCTTCTTCAATAAAGAAACTACTCAAAAAGAGAAAGTAAAATGTTGGGAATGCAGTGGTCCACATTATTATAAAGAATTCCCTCTTAGGAATAAGGGAAATAAAAATGTGCCAACAATACAGGAAGAAAATATAGATGGTTAGCTGGAAAGGTCTACACCAAAAATCAACGCAGCCTTGGAAAATTGACAAGCATATCATGAGACTTCAATGGTATAAATTGAAGGTATGATATATAACCAATCAATTATTGTTTTAATTGATCGAGGTTCCATCTTAAGTTATATTTGTAACACCATGTTTCCCCCAGTTTGTAATTATAACTATATTTTCCAAGGAACTATGGTAAACTCAAAGGTGTGAATGTTTGATTTAAAGGATCTTTGTATAAAAGGTCGATGAATGTAAATTTTGTTATTTTAATAGAAAATGGATATGTTTTGCATGAATGCTGGAAAGGGGATGTGCTAAGAAGAGACCATGAATGTTATGAAAAGGTGGTGGAGGGGACCAGGAATGGTTTCGTTAACCTCCACCGAACCAATACTTTGTTGGATTTAATTGCTCAGGATCATAACAACCCTCTTACCCAGGAATGAATTACAGTCAGGCTGGTAGGTGGGAAGACCTCCTCAAGATTTAATGACGGGATGGGGCAGACCGCCTATCTATAAGGCTTCCAGACCTGACCACGGACTAGGAATTCGAGCCACACACAATCTTGATGAGGAAGGAAAGAAAGGAAGCATGGTGGGCAGAGGAATACCTGCAAAGAGTGCAGAGATGAGAGCCTAAGATATCGAGTCCGAGGAAGGACGAAGAAAATGGGAGTGAGTTCTGATCCCAGAAAATAGATACTAAGCCGAGAGGAGGAGAGTAACCTTCGTCCCTAACTATTTTTGTATTGGGAGAAGGAGAGTAACCTTCGTCCCTAACTTTTGTTGAGCTGGAAGAAAGAGATTGAATCTCAAAGCATCATTGTCTAAGCTCGTGGGTGGTTAGTGGTAAATCCATTAGGAGTGACTGAGCCTATGGTTGGGTGGAAATGAGAACCCCTTTCAACAGTCACATCATGCCTTATGGTTTTGATAAGTGTTTTCCTGCCTTGTGTTTTGAATTGGAAATAATGGATGCATGCATGTATTATGTGTCTATAAAAATGTTTTGTATTGAAATGATTAAGTTATGAGTATGTGTTTGTTCCCTTGAGAACTTAGGCTTCTACTTGATTTTTCCATATGTGCCAGTTTAATTCCTCGAAGGCATTTCCCAGGAAATTACAACACAGTTCTAGAATCGGAGTCAACCTCTTGGCACTTCTACCGTTTCGATAACTTCACGCGTTTACCTTGCCCCGTTTCAGAGCTTAAAGTTTTGTAAGTCAGGGAGGTGTTCCCTTTAGACCAGTAGTCTAAGAGACTTTGAAATCATGCCTAAGTCCTTAACCAAAGACCCAACTAAGAGTAGGATTAATATCCCAAGAGTCATTTGAAGGTCCATGTGACCTGGGTCTAGGAACCCTGCGCTAAAGGAGTTAGCTCATGAAGGTTTTGGAACCTTGGGAGCTCAAATATTTGAGATGTCAAATTTCACGATAGTCAAGTTACCTGAACTACCGGAGTAACAAGAATTGTAGATGACTTAAGAATCTGATAGCAGATATGGATGTGATCCATTTAACGGGAGGTGAATCCATCGCATTCATCAGATCGACTCAAATACCCACTAGAGTTAAATAATCAAACACCAGTCGCTCGATTAAATCGATGGTTTCGAATCATTACGAATCGCAAAGGTGAAATTAGAAAACATGATAGTTCACGGCCCACAATCAATCAACGTCGTTGATCTCATTAGGAATGGAAGATAAACGACCAGGATTAGACTAGAGTCAGGCGAGCACTTCCCCGATTTCATAGGTTTGACCCTGCAATCACTGTGAACAGTCGATTTGTGAACGAATATCAATGGTGGGGAATCATTGCAGAGTGCGAAGATGAAATTATCATACGTGCTAGTTCATGGCCCACAATTCACCAATGTCGTTGATCTCATCGGGATGGAAGATCAATGACTCTGGTTAGACCAAGTTGGGTGAGTACTTTTCAGATTGTGAATATTGAGATCTCTGATAAAGATTGCACACATTGGGGCCCCGCAATCACTCTGAACCATCGATCGAAGAACACATCGGTATTGGTCGGGTCATCACCGTCAGACCTAGAAAATTTGCTAGGTGGATAGTCATGAGTTCCTTTGGAAATCCACGGAGTAACAGAGTCCTTCTATACTGTCGATATGAGAGAAAGGACACATGTCAGAAGATCATTGAATTCAGGTGTAATCGCTCCAGGAGAGAGCAAGTGTGGAGAGGTTGAACCTCCTGAAGCCCGAAGAATCAAAGCAATATGCAGCCATTGATCTGTGGGAGACACGCGTCAACAGATTATCGAGTTTGGGTGAAATCAATACAGGAGGAAAGAGGATATGTTGAACAAGAACTCCCGAAGTCCAAAGAGTCGAAGTTCATCTGACCCATCCATCAAATGAGGACAGGTGTCAATAGATCTTCCATTTTGGGAGATAGCTACTTCGGAGAAGAAAGGCGTTGGAGTATTTGAAACTCTCGAAGCCTGAATAGTCGAAGTGATTTGTAGTCATCAATTCATGGGAGACACGCATCGATAGATCATTAACTTCAGGTCAAAGTGAGTGTGGAGAGGTAGAAACTCCCAAACATTGAAATGCTGAATTAAACCCAGACCGTTGATCTGGAAGGACACATGGCACATGATCCTTGACTCCAAAAGAAAAATCTTCGGGAGAGAAAGGCTATAGAAACATCTGAAGCTCTTGAATTTTGAAGTCCCAAAATGAAACTAAGTCATCGATTTACAAAGGACGCTTTTCGCTTGATCTGGAACTCCGGGTACAGATTATTTCAGGAGGAAAGGTTGTGTGAGCATCTGGGACCCCCGAATGCCGAAGTCTCGAAGTGAATCAAGACCGTCAAACTCTACGAGGATACGCGGCGTCGGATGGTGCACTTTGGAGGATTAGTACTTCGAAGTTTTTGTGAGGAAGTGCTTCGAATTGCACCGAAGCCTAGAGGCCCACAGTCATTGAGGATCATTGATCTTGAGGGAGAGTAGGTACCATTGATCCCTACACGCCAGTTCAGAAATTCACCACTAGAGAGTTCAAAGGAATTGGTGTGTGATGAATCAAAAACTCTCGAAGCCCATATTTTTGAAGCATCAGAATAGGTGCCTATGGCCTTGGTGTTCATTCATAACTTGTGGTCATATGCAATGGTTGTCGAAGAAGGAGGGACTAGGCCTCGATTTCCAAATTAGAGACCATGGAGAGAGGATTTGATTAATTAAGGAGTACAAAAATTTTACGCCCCACCATGGGTGTGTTACAAATTGGTATTAGAGCATGGTTACAACACTTGACCTGCTTGGGATCATGGACGAGTCGCTTAAAAACCATATTTAGAATACTTTTAAGAGAGACACCCTATCCTACTTCTTTATTAAAAGAGTCTGGTTAAAATTTTATTGAGGAAAAGAATGAAACTTTCTACTGTGTGTGTACATTTAAGAAATTTGAACTGTGTATTGTTCATAAACTAATAGACCGTTAGTTAATAATAAGTGTGTTTTCATCACTCGAGCTGTCAGTAAATCATGGGAAAACTTCAAGTCTAAAGGATGGTGACGTGTTATGAAGTGGGGGATGGCTCCCACAATAGAGACGAAGAATCTGACGAAAGGAGGGCAGCGGAAACCCCTCCAGATTTGGTTGAAACTGTAACGAGACTTATGGCCGAATTACAGAGTTGCAAGGCCAACAACGAGAGATTGATAAGGGAGAAAGAAAAGAAAATAGAAATTAATGCAACCTTGTTGCAGATCTTATCTGACATACAGAGGTAGTTGCAGCATGAACCCACAACCAACCATGTGGACTGACGACATTTGAAGAGAAGTCAAAGTCCACCTGAGATCCAAAAACATGGCCCCATAAGTAACCACACTAGGAGAAATACCTCAAAGAAGGACCAACCTAGAGGCAGGGGACACTCGTCGGGAGAGTACTCTGGAAAGGAAGCTGGCAACTCCAAGGGATATTCTAGTAGCAAAACTAGCTCACATTCTCAAGGGAAAGAAAAGAAGAGAAAGCATTCCAAAAGTCATGATATTGAAGAGTTCAAGAAGGCCAAACCACCCTCTTTCAATGGAGATATTAAGAAAGGGAGAGAAGTTGAAGCTTGGTTGTTTGGTTTAAAGAAGTACTTCAAAGTCCATGACTACTCTAAAAACTTGAAGGCTCGAATAGCCATCTTCAACTTGAATGGAAAGGCTTCCATTTGGTGGGAAGAACTTAGGAATGTGAAAGGAGTCCACGAGAAGGACTTGCCATGGAAATAGTTCGATAAATACTTCAATAAGCAGTATCTGTCAGAGAAATACATGGATGGGAAAACTAAGGAGTTCTATGAACTCAAGCTGGGGTAGCTCACCATAGATGAGTATGTCAATAAATTCCTTGAGATATTGAGGTATGTACCCTACATAAAGGATGAAAAGGTAAAAATGCAGTGATTTATTAGTGGTTTATCTCAAAACTACCGGGACAGGATTGAGTTTGACAAACCAAATACCTTAGAAGAAACTATCTGAAAAGCGAGGTATTGTTATGAACAGTTCGGGAGTAAGACAAGACCTCACAAGGACTGGAAGAAGAAGAGTAGTTCGGGACTCAAGAAGAAGGGGTTTAAATCCTCAAGATTTAAGAAATATGGGAAGGGTTCTAGGATGAACCTTCCTACTAGAAGTGTGTATCAGAAAAATTTCCCCTCTCGGAGTGGAAATAAACTTTTTGAGGTAGTCCCAGGAAAGACTCATAACCCAAAGAAATAACCCTTAAAATTTTGGGGTTGTGGAGAAGATCATCGGTTGAGGGATTGTCCACGCAGCCAACAGAACAGTAGGAGAGTCTACAATATCCAAGACTCTACCACTGTTAATGACATGGCTAGGAGAATGCCATGAATTTATGCAGTCTTGGACAATAATAAAGTCAACCACCAAGCTTCAGTGATGGAGATGGAAGGTATGATCGCCAACCATCTAGTTTCTATTTTAATTGACCCTGGTTCTAATTTGAGTTATGTGGCCCCCAGACTATTGATAAGTGTAAACTGCAACCAGTTAGACATGTTAAGCCATGGTTGGTACAAATAGCCATTGGGACCAAAAGAAAAGTAGCAGAGGTCATACCATCTTTCCAATTCATCATGGAAGAATTGCCCACCTGAGTGACCCTTAATATACTTCCCCTGGAATCTTATGACTTGTTGATTGGTATGGATTGGTTGGTTTCTTATAAAACTAATTTGGAATGTTACCATAAAACTTCAGAATGTGTAAATGAAGAAGGGAGAAAGATAGCCCTCCAAGGGATTCAGAATCATGTCTCGGTGAGACAAATATCAGCCCTTCAAATGAAAAAGTATTGCAGAAAGGGGTGTCATTTATATGCAATACAGGTGTTGGAATATGTTGAGGATGACAAACCGAACCTAGAGGACCACCCCATATTAAGAGAATACAAAGACGTGTTCCCATAAGAGGTACCAGGTCTACCTCTGATAAGGGACATTGACTTCTTGATATAACTTGCACCAGAAGAAGTGCCAGCATCTAAAACGCCCTATAGGATGAGTACGCCAGATATGGTTGAGCTCAAGATAAAACTAACGTAGATGATGGAAAAAGGCTACATCTGACCCAATGTATCTCTGTGGGGAGCACCCGTATTGTTTGTGAAAAATAAAGATGGCACACTCCGACTGTGCATAGATTATAGGAAACTCAATAAGACAATCATAAAGAACAAGTACCCCTTACCAAGAATCGATGGCTTGTTCAACCAATTAGGAGGTGCTTCCATTTTCTCGAAGATTGAATTAAAAACTAGATACCATCAAGTCTGAATTAAGGATGAATACATCCACAAAACAACCTTCAGGATGAGGTATGGTCACTATGAATTTGTGGTTGTGTCATTTGGGTTAACCAACGCCCCAACCACAAATTCATAGTGACCATACCTCATCCTGAAGGTTGTNTATGTACTTGATGAATAATGTACTCAGAAAATTTCTAGACAAATTTGTATTGGTCTTCATTAATGATA
Organism: Picea glauca; assembly: GCA_000966675.3. NCBI lineage: Eukaryota > Viridiplantae > Streptophyta > Pinopsida > Pinales > Pinaceae > Picea > Picea glauca. Next base: position 270,086 of record JZKD02S2077924.1, on the reverse strand, counting down.
TCCTAATCTACTCCAAGAATAGAGAGGAGCACGAAGAACATCTTAGACTCGTACTTCAATTACTAAGAGAGCATCAATTCTACGCTAAGTTTAGCAAGTGTGACTTCTTCCAAAAGAAATTCCATTACTTAGGCCATGTTATTTCTAAACAAGGGGTGGAAGTAGACCCTGAAAATATCAGATCTATTATGGAATGGCCTACCCCAAAGGATGTATCTGATATTAGATCCTTCATGGGCTTATCAGGATACTATAGAAGGTTCATAAAAGGGTTTTCCAAGATTGGTTGTCTAATCATTTCCCTTCAGAAAAAGGGGGTTAAATTCACTTGGACATCAAAATGTGAAGAAAGATTTCAGGAACTAAAATACCTCCTAAACCATGCACCCATGTTGAAGATTGCAGACCCTGATAATGACTTCCTCGTGTGTACAGATGCCTACAAGGAAGGACTTGGAGGAGTCCTTATGCAAGAGGGACGTGTAATTTTCTATGTGTCTAGGAAATTGAATGAGCATGAAATCAACTATGTGACCCGTTACCTAGAGTTGGCTTCCATAGTACATGCTTTAAAAATGTGGAGGCATTACCTCCTAGGTAGGATATTTTTGATTATGATAGACCATTGTGGGTTGAGGCACCTTTTTTATCAACCAAAAATCAATGCTAGGCAAGCTAGGTGGATTTCTCTCCTTAGTGAGTTCAATTTAGAAATCAAACACATCAAAGGAAAGGAAAATAGGGTGGTTGATGCCCTTAGCATAAGTATAAAAAAGATTCACCTGGCAGCAGTAAGCACCTGTGAAATGGATGTCAGGGAAAGAGTCAGGAATGCACAATAAACAGATGCATTCTTCAAGACCGTAACACTATACATAAGGAAAGAGCCTACATGGATAAAGTATGAAGGCTACCAGATGCTTGATGAAGGCCTTTTGACCTACAAAAACATATTGTATATTCCAAACTATGACAAATTGAAGAGGTTCATAATGGATGAACTACACAAGAGACCATATACTGGTCACCCAAGATATCAGAAAATGATCACAGCCACTAGGAAACAATTCTTTTGGACTGGATTGAAGAAATACATAGTTGACTATCTATATAAGTGCCTAGAATTCCAGCAAGTTAAGGCAGAACATCGATACCCAATAGGTTTGTTACAACCCCTACCCATCCCAGAATGGAAATGGGAAACCATCTCCATGGATTTCATCACCAAATTACCAAAATCAACTAACAAAAATGATGCCATCAGGGTCGTGGTGGACAAACTGATTAAGTCTGGTCACTTCATTCCTATCAAGTCAACTTGCAAGGTGATATATATTGCCTACATATTCATGAAGGAGATATTCAGACTGCATGGCATGCCTAGGAAAAATGTATCTGATAGAGAAACCAAATTTACTTAAAGATTTTGGAAATCCTTAATGGTTGGTTTTGAGATTAAATTGTTGTTCATCATAGCCTATCACCCTCAAACTGATGGACAGACATAAAGAGTAAACCAAATATTAGAAGACATGCTATGGGTGCATGTAATGCATCATCCTAAGAAGTGGGAAGACTACCTACCATTGGTAGAGTTTTCCTACAACAATGGTTATCAAGAATCCTAGAAGATGAGCCCTTTTGAATTCCTCTACGGTAGACAGTACAAAATTCCAATCAACTAGAGTAATCTAGTGGAAATAATTACCATCGGACCCGACATGCTGAAATAAATGGAACAACAAGTGATTCAGATAAAGAAAAATCTTAAGATTGCTCAGGATAGACAGAAACGTTACGCCGAAGGAAAGAGAACTCCCAGGGAGTTCAAGATAGGAGACCATGTCTATCTTAGAGTTAGGCCCAAGAATATTTCCCTGAGAATGGGAGCTTGTGCCAAGCTGGCACCTCGGTATCATGGACACTTTGAGGTATTAGATAGAGTGGGACCTGTATCCTATAAGATAGCACTCCCTCCCATAGTAAAGGCACATAATGTTTTCCATGTTTCATTATTGAAGAAATATGTACATGATTATAATCATATATTTGACTGGTCTGTGATCCAGGTGGAGTCAAAGGGAGAATTCCTACCAAAACTCCAATGCATACTAGACATGAAGGAAACCTCACACAGGAACCAAACCATTTCACAGGTCAAGGTGCAGTGGAAACACTTTGGCCCAGATGAGGCTACGTGGGAAATGGAGGATTCCATGAGACAGGAATATCCGATTTTGTTTACTCCTGTATATACATATCATGTTGACAGATAGAACATAGAGGACGATGTTCCTTTAAGAGGGAGGGAATTGTAACACCCTGTTTCCCCCAGTTTGTAATTATAACTATATTGGCCAAGGATCTATGGCAAACTCAAAGGTGTGAATGTTTGATTTAATGGACCTTTGTATAAAAGGTTGATGAATGTAAATTATGTTATTTTAATAGAAAATGGATATGTGTTGCATGACTACTAGAAAGGGGATGTGCTAAGAAGAGACCATGAATGCTATGAAAAGGTGGTGGAGGGGACCAGGAATGGTTGCGTTAACCTCCACCAAACCAATACTTTGTTGGATTTAATTGTTGAGGATCAGAACAACCCTCTGACCCATGAATGAATTACAGTCAGGCTGGTAGGTGGGAAGACCTCCTCAAGAGTTAATGAGGGAATGGGGCAGACCACCCATCTTTAAGGCTTCCAGACCTCACCACGGACTGGGAAATCGAGACACACGCAATCTTGTTGAGGAAGGAAAGAAAGGAAGTGTGGTGGGAAGAGGAAGACCTGCGAAGAGTATAGAGATGAGAGCCTAAGCTCTCGGGTCCGAGGAGGGACGAAGAAAAATGGGAGAGAGTTCTGATCCCAGAAAATAAAGACTGAGTCGAGAGGAGGAGAGTAACCTTCATCCCTATCTATCTATGTATTGGGAGAAGGAGGGTAACCTTTGTCCCTAACTTTCATTGAGTTGGAAGAAAGAGATTGAATATCAAAGCATCGTGGTCTAAGCTCAGGGGTGGCCAGTGGTATTGAAATGATTAATTTATGAGTATGTGTTTGTTCCCTTGAGAACTTAGGCTTCTACTTGATTTTTCCATATGCGCCAGTTTAATTCCTCAAAGACGGTTCCCTTGGAATTACAACACAGTTCCAAAGTTGGATCAAACCTCTTGGCACTGCTACCATTTTGGTAACCTCACAAATTTACCTTGCCCCATTTCAGAGCTTAAAGTTCTGCAAGTTAGGGAGGTGGTCCCTTCAAACCAGTAGTCTAAGAGACTTTGAACTCCTGCCTAAGTCCTTAACCAAAAACCCAACTAAGAGTAGGTTTAATAGCCCAAGATTCATCTGAAGGTCCATGTGACCTAGTTCTAGGAACCCTACACTAAAGGAGTTAGCTCATGAAGGTTTCGGAACCTCGGGAGATCAAATCTATGAGATGTCAAATTTCATGATAGTCAAGTTACCCGAACTACCAGAGTAACAAGAACTATAGATGACTTAAGAATCTGACATCAGAGATGGATGCGAGTTGTTTAACAGGAGGAGAAGTCGTCTCGGTCATCATATCGACTCAAATACCCACTGGCATTAATGAATCAAACACCAGTCGCTCGATTAAATCGATGGTTGGGAATCATTACAGAGCGCGAAGGTGAAATTAGCGGGCATTCTAGTTCACGGCCCACAATCAATCAATGTCGTTGATCTCATTGGGAATGGAAGATCAACGACCAGGATTAGAATAGAGTCAAGCAAGCACTTCCCCGATTTCATAGGTTGGACCTCGCAATCACTGTGAACCATCGATATATGAACGAAGATCAATGGTGGGGAATCATTGCAGAGCACGAAGCTGAAATTAATGGATGTGCTAGTTCGTAGCCCACAATTCACCAACAACGTTGATCTCATTGGGCTGGAATATCAACGACTCCGGTTAGACCGAGTTGGGAAAGTACTTTTCAAATTGAGGAGGTTGAGCTATCTGATAAAGAGTGCACACGTTGGGGCCCCGCAATCACTGTGAACCGTCGATCAGCAAACACATCAATATTGGTCAGGTCATGACTGTCACACCTACAAAAGTTGTTAGGTGGATAGTCATGAGTTCTTTTGGAAATCTACAGAGTAAAGGAGTCCTTCTCTACCATTGATCTAAGAGAAAGGACATGTGTCGAAAGATCATTGAATTCAGGTGTAATCACTCTGGGAGAGAGAGAGTGTGGAGAGGTTGAACCTCCCGAAGCCCAAAGAACCGAAGTGATTTGCAGTCGTTGATCTCTGAGAGACACGCTTCGACAAATCGTCGACTTCGGGTGAAATCACTTCGAGAGGAAAGGGGATATGTTGAACATGAACTCCTGAAGGCTGGAGAATGGAAGTTCATCTAAGCCATTTGTTAGCTGAGGAAAGGTGTCAGTAGATATTCCATTTCAGGAGATAGCTACTTTGGAGGAGAAAGGCATTGGATTATTTGAAACTCCCGAAGCCCAAATAGCCGAAGTGATTTTTAGTCATCGATTCGTGGGAGACACGCGTCGATAGATCGTTAACTTTGGGTGAAATCATTTTGGGAGAAAGCAAGTGTGGAGAGGTATAAAATCCTAAACTTTGAAGTCTCGAAGTAAACTAGGACCATTGATATGGAAGGATGCATGGCACACGATCCTTGACTTTGGAAGAAAACACTCCAGGAGAAAAAGGCTGCAAAAATGTTTGAATCTCCCAAATGCCAAAGTCCTGAAATGAAACTATGTCGTCGATTTACAACGGACACGTGGTGCTTGATATGGAACTCTGGGTACAAGGTATTTCGGGAGGAAAGGTTGTGTGAGCGTCTGGGACCCCTGAACATCAAATTCCTGAAGTGAATCAGGACCTTTGATCTCTTCGAGGATACGCGGCATCAGATGGTTCACTTCATAGGATTAGTACTCTGGAGGTTTTGCGAAGAGGTGCTTCGAATTCCGTCGAATATTGGAGGTCCGTAGTCATTGAAGGTCATTGATCTTGAGGGAGAGTAGGGACCATTGATCCCTATGCGCCAGTTCAAAACTTCACCACTTCAGAGTTCGGAGGAATTTGTATGTGATGAATCAAAAACTCCCGAAGCCCAAAGTTTTGAAGCATAGAAATAGGCACCTATGGCCTTGGTGTTTGTTCATAACTCGTGGTCATATGTGATGGTTGCCAAAGAAGGAGGGACTAGGCCTCGATTTCCAAATTAGCGACCATGGATAGAGAATTTGATTAATTAAGGAGAACGAAATTTTTACGCCCCACCATGCATGCGTTACAATATTTCACCAAGAGTTGTAGAAATCTATAATTTACATAAGGAAAAGTTTGAAAAAAATTGGTTAGTACATTTAGCTACAGGAAATAAAAGGAGAATTACAGATGTGGTTAAAAAATGTGAACTTAGTATGAGTGAATTAAGAAAACAAATAGACTTAAACGTATTACATTTAGGATCTTATGATGTGCTAATTGGTACAAATTGGCTGGAGAAGTTTAAAGTGGTCTTAGATTGTTACAATAAAACATTTACCTATGTAGATGAGAGAGGTAACATTATAAACATTAAAGGAGTATCAAGACCTATTAGTATTAGAGAAATAACAACCTTACAAGTTAAAATATGGATTCGAAAAGGATGTAAAATAATTGCTATACACATAAATTATAATGAAAAAAAGGAAAGTAATAATGAGTTAGATAAGATTCCAGTATTACAGGAATTTTAGGATTTATTCCAGGATATTCTCGAACTACCTCCTAGGAGAGAAACATATTTCTCCATAGACCTGATACCTGGAGAAGTACCTTCTTCAAAGGCTCCTTATAGGATGAATATCCTAGACTTAAATGAACTAAAAATTCAATTTCAATAATTGATAAATAAAGAATATATCTGACCAAGTGTGTCTCCATGGGGGGCACCAGTACTTTTTGTTAGAAATAAAGATGGGACATCACGTATTTTTATTTATTATAAAAAACTTAATAAGATGACTATTAAAAAAAGATATCAATTACCTTGTATCGATGATTTGTTTTGATCAAGTACTGGGACCTACAATATTTTCTAAGATTGATTTACGTTCTAGTTATCATCAAGTTAGGATAAAGAATGAGGGCATTTACAAAACAACATTTAGAACAAGATACAGACATTACCAATTTGCCGTGATACCTTTTGGGTTGACTAATGCCCCAGCCTCAATCATGTGCTTGATGAGCAATATTTTGAGTAAATGTCTAGATAAATTTGTGATCATCTTTATAGATGATATACTCATCTATTCGAAGGATGGAAAGGAGCATGAAGAACATCTAAGAATGGTATTATATATACTAAGAGAACATAAATTATATGCAAAATTAAGTAAGTGTGAGTTTTATAAAGACCAAATTTAGCATCTTGGACATGTAATTTCCAAAGAAGGAATAGTTGTTGACCCGGACAAAATAAAGGCTATAATGAATTGGCTCGAACCTAAGGATGTCTCGGACATAAGATCCTTTATGGGTATAACTAGATATTACCGAAAGTTTATAGAAGGGTTTTCTAAGATTTCATATCCTATAACATCGTTACAAAACAAAGGAACTAAGTTCATCTACTTTGAGAAATTTCAAGAAATTTTAAAAAATTAAAACAACTCTTAACTACAGCTCCTATATTAAAATTGGAAAACCTAGATAAAGACTTTTTAGTATGTACGGATGCATGTTGTGAAGGGATTGGAGGAGTGTTAATGAAATAAAACCATGTAATAGCTTATGAATCTCAGAAATTAAAGAAACATGAAAAAAATCACGTAACACGTGACTGGGAATTGGCTGAAATAATACATGCATTAAACATGTGGCGACATTATTTGGTAGGCCTAAAATTATTACTGTTGACAGATAACATCACCCTAAAATATATGTTTTATAAACAAAATGTAAATGCTCGTCAAGCAAGGTGGTTATCCTTCGTAAGCGAGTATGAATTTGAGATAAAAAACATTAAGGGAAAAGAAAATAAAGTGGCAGATGCATTAAGTAGACATGCAAACGTGATCTATATAGTAACTAGAAGTAACTATGAAATAGATTTATAAGAAAGGGTAAGGTTAGCAGCTTAAAAAGACCCAGAATATCAAAATATTAAGTTAAAGATTGTTGATAACTCAACAGGAATAGAAGAATCAGATTTTAGATTCTCAAAAAGTGGAGTGTTAATGTATAAAAACCGATTATATGTACCCAAATCTAATGAAATTAAGCTATTAATTTTAGATGAGATGCATAAGAAACCATATTCTGCACACCCAAGTTACCATAAATTAATTACTATGCTAAGAAAGGAACTATATTGGCCAAATATGAAAGGTGAAGCAACATAATATCTAGCTATATGCTTAGAGTGTCAACAAGTTAAGGTTGAACACCAACATCCATCTGAACTACTACAACCTTTACCCATTCCAGAATGGAAATGGGAAGTGACAATTATGGATTTTATTACCAGATTGCCTAGAAGTAGTAAAAAAAATGACTTAATTATGGTTGTGGTTGATAAATTAATTAAGGAAGCACATTTATAACCTATGAAATCAACCTACAAATCTATTAATATAGTGGAAATATTCATGAAAGAAATATTTAGGTTACATGGAATCCCTAAAGTTATAATGTCTGATAGAGATGTTAATTTTACCATAAATTTTTGGAAGGCTTTATTTAAAGGGTCAGATACCCAATTGAACTTCAGTATTTCTTATCATTCATAAACGGATGGGAAAACTGAAAGGATTGATTAGATTCTTGAATACATGCTTAGAATGTATGATGGAGAGACCTGGTAAATGGGAAGAATATTTGTATTTAGTAGAGTTTTCTTATAATCATTATCAAGCTTCAGCAAAACTTAGTCCTTTTGAAATTTTATATGGCATAAAATGTGATACACTTGTTTCATGGAGTAATCATGTTAATATATTGATGATAGGACTAGATATGTTAAAAGATATGGAACTAATAGTGAAACAGGTACAGCAGAACCTGAAAGTAGCTCGGGTCAAGAAAAAAAATTATGTTGATGCAAAAAGGACTCCAAGAGAGTTCAATATTGGAGATCATGTGTATATTAGAGTTAAACCTAAAAAGAGTTCTTTACGGCTAGGCAGGTATACTAAGTTAGCACCTAGATATTGTGGTCCATTTGAGATAATTGCTCGAATAGGACCTGTAGCTTATCAACTTGCACTTCCAGCTATGGTAAAAATACATGATGAGTTTCATGTTTCATTACTGAAAACGTATATACATGACCCTACTCACGTTGTTGATTGGAAAATGACACAGGTGGAACCTGTGGGAAAGTTCCTAGTAGAGCCGGATCATATTCTTGACAAGAGGTTACAATCTGGAATCGAGTCGTAGGACAGGTAAAGGTGCAATGGAAGAACCTTAGTAGAGAAGAGGTTACTTGGGAAATGAAAAGTAATATGCGGGAAGCATATCCATTTCTGTCCTAGAAAGGTATAGATGGAAATTAGTTATCACTGCTATAGTGGGAAAACCCCCCTATGGAATAAACTAGGGTTCAACATGTAGTCAGATCTAACCGTCTAAAGTCTCCAACTTTTTAACAACTACCCTAACTATACCCAACATTCATGCATAAAACACAAAGTAAAAAGATCTGGTAACTCTACATTAAACTCCGTGTCCGGTGTCAATCCTTTTGCGTTCGGTTGTTCCTCGAATACAGGTCTCCTCCCAAGGTAAACATGCATTCATAAACAGACAAACAAAGAACTATGAACATGCATCTTATGTATGAATTAGTGGGTTATATATCATAATAAAACATGAATCAAACATAAATATTGAACACATCATATGGCGGGATGAAAAAAGTACTTCTTTTTATTAATCTCACAAAGTTACTTACAATGAGATCGGTGACTGCTCCTCGAACCTGGTCTGGGTTCCTCTTCACCAAGATCCAACTGCGCTTCCACGTATCTTTCTCCTCTTCATCTCTATCTGTGGAATTGATTAGGCTTACAATGGAGGAAAAAGGCAAGAATAGGGAATTCTTGCTCAAAACTCACAATGTGGCTGCAAATTCTTAGGGCAAGGGGGAATGTGAAATGGGAAGAGTTTCACCGTTCTTATGATTATCTTTGGAATGAGACCCCAACACCTCCTTTTATATGACAAAAGGATGGTTATTTGGTTGGGTGACGGGCTATAGGTGGTGGAACAGTTGGGAAACTGCCCAATAGCCCGTAATCTCAACAAATTCCTTGCAACTTTTTAATTTTTGAAACTTTTGTGGGTATACGCGGGTTGTAATGGTGCAACTAGCATATGTACACGAGATGTAGTGGTGCAACAATCATTTTTACGTGGGAAGTATTGGTGTAGGGCACGTACATATTCAAAAATAGTGTTTTTAAGAAGAGTTTCTCAGTGATGGCTTGCAAAAAGTAGCAAGTAAGATGGCTTGATGCCAGGTATGCATGTATGGTGAAATTTAGGGTTATAAAAATCATCGAGGATGGTGATAATTTATGGGGGGGGTGTATATGATAACCTTCTACTTTAACTTTTAATTATTATTTCTATTATTATTTTTATTTTAGAATTTTAACTATTTTTCCAAAAAGACAATTTGGTCGATTGACCAATCTGAATTGTAAAACCTTATTATTTCATGAAAATAAAAACATGTGGAAAAAGGGCCACACATTGAAGAAACTATTAAATATGGAGTTAGGAATCCAAAGGGGTTGACCAAGTGGTAGAAGAATAAGAAAAATTGTGGAGTTAACTCAACTTCAAAAAGACACATTCCAAATTTATAGGAGAATCTGTGAACATGTGTGGAATTAAATCTGACAGGTGGTCAGTGAGAAGGAGGCTCAAGACAAGTGTCACAAGTCCTAGGAAAAATAAAAGAATTCATGACAAGGGAATGGGATGAAATTCCTAAGATGTGAATTGATAGCTCAAGAATGGTACGCACAAAACTGACTTGACACAATGATTTCTCAAATATTACATACAACAAGCTGGAACTCAGAATTCTACAAGAGGCCATGTAGGCATCCCCTTGGATTCTGAACTCAGCTCGGGGGTTATAGAGTTTGACAAAGACTATAGTCTAAGGTTGGGAGGAACAAAGTCTTCACGTGTGGTTTCCCCAAGTTCCAAGTTTTACTTCTTTGTTATGAATATGTTTATCTGAATGTTTACTGTGTTTTATTGTGTGTTACTGTGGCCAAAATCATTGGTTATAAAGCATAAAAAATAGTATTAGATTTAAATATTTGTTATGAGAAGATAGATGCATATTGTAAATTTCGTACAAAAAAACTGTGAAAGAAAAACAAAAGTCATTATGATTCTAGATCTACAAAAGAATTGTTTTACCATTAGTAAATCAATAAAACTCATAGGTAAAACCTAGTACTAAAACAAAGACTATTAGGATAAGAAATTTGTATTGAAGAGACAGAGTTTCAACAAGATACAATGTATATAATCAAAAGGAAAACGTTATAGATTAAATAGTGTTCAACCAGATACATTGTATATATTTCTAAAAGGAATTGTTATAGATTAAACAGAGTTCAACCATATACATTGCATATATTTTGAAACGGAATCGTTATAGATTAAAACATAGTTTAACCAGATACAATGTATATATTTTGAAAGGAAATCGTTATAGATTAAATAGATTCCAACAAGATACACCATATATATATATATATATATATATATATTCGAAGGGGAATCGTTATATATTGAACAAAATTTAACAAGTAATAACTATTTATGTCTGACCAAGAAACAATGCGAAGTAAACCAAGTTTAAGGTGATATAAATAATGATTGTTTATAACCAAAAAGTAATCGCAAACATATTACATAAAATTACAACATCATAAAATGCAATAGTCCTAAGTCACGGACTTTATTGAATAATTGTACAAAATTATTTCGGACAACTAGCTCGACCGAATGCAATGACAAAGCAGTCACATGTTGTGATTCCAAACTTCAATATAGTTAAGGAATGGAACCTGAATACCTTTCCAAGTAAGGGTATTTACAATTCTCCATGGTACCAACCTCCTTGGTACCTACACCATCACAACAAACAAGTTAGAATGTTGTACAAATTTATTTAATCAAAAAAAGCTATACTTGCAAATAGAGAGGAGCTTACCATAGTTGCACAGAACTCCTTGGTATCCCTTTCCATTGCTTTTGAACCACACCCAAGTGTAAAGGGTTGTTGAATAGTTGATGGGTACCCCTCGTAGCAAGAAAAAGGGCCCATCATTAGTTAAATAAACAAGAATAAGAATGTAATTCATGGCGCAAATACAGAATATTAAACAAAAAGAAAATTACCACTTTGTGTGAACATCGAATTCATTTTAACAGGAGTCATAACTAAGTATAGGACAAATAAACGATTGAAAAAAGTTTTAATCATAGACCAGAAATGAGAAAACAAAGGAATTATAAACCTATAGTAAAACATGTTACTGTAACTCAAACCACAGATTTCATAGAATAATTAGGTTCGAACGATAAGTCTTTGAGGTCCAAGGGGAAAACCCTTCGAACCATAGTATAACCAAAAAAGAGACTTACCGCATCCGAAATTACATCTTGTTACAGGAACGAATTTATATAGTAGATATAGAAACAAGGAGTTCGTCAAGGTAAATATTACCGAGACATTTTTATAACTAGAGCTAACGAAATAGCACGACTGTGAACTAACAGTTTGAATGGATCATATAGTAAGTTAGAAGTATATAACCTATGAATCATACAGGAAACCAAAACGAGTAAAGAAAAGCATAACCTCTTACCAGAAGGGAACAATATCGACCAACCAACTGTTGGCCAACATGCTCTGGCTCTCACGCAAATAATTCTGTTGTAAACAAAATAAGGTTCTAGACAATCAGAATTCCATAATGTAACTCAAGGAACTCTCAAAAGATACGGGAGGCTCTTGTAAAACCTTAAAAACTCTCAAGATGAGCGCAACGTAGAGGAAACAAAACTGAGAATATAAAATGATCCAAGTTAGGGAGAGATCGAAAGGGTTAACGTTCCGACAGGAAAAACCCTAACACCTGTAAATGATATGACTCTATACGTATACTTCTTTAGGACAATTTCCAAGAAAAACTCCTTGAGATAGTAACCACCACAAGTGGCGCATGCAGGGTCGCTGCATGATAAATACATCGTATGATACACTGTTTAAACGAAGGAAAGTTGGTGAGGAATTAAATTAAGAAAACGATACTAATACAAGTTTAACTCCTCATAAAACTATACAATAAACTCACTTGTGTATGAGTCGCCCTGTGTATGCCAGTTATTAATACATGTTGTAGATTGAAACTCGTTAATACATGTGTATATTGAAACTAGTTAATATATGTTATACGTTGGACGATATGATGAAAAAATCTTATGTAGATTGGTTGAATTTTAATTAAGTTTGTTTATATATGAAAAACTTAAACAAGGTTAATATAATTCCAAACTTTATACGTCGAATCACATAAACACATATAAGGTACGATGCGATTAAAATTTATGATATCAATGATAAAGAGTGGGAGAATATATCCATAAGGGGTCTAAAAACAAACAAATAACCCTCTAAGAGACCCTTATGCATGGCATCGATCATGTCCTCAATTGTAATGACTATAGATATAAAAAATGGAATATGAAACTTAGTAAAAGCAAACATATATAGGTTATTAAGTACCTAGTCTTAGTGAAATAAGACTTAGGATAATATTTTAGAACTAAATTGTTAAGTATCGAGTTTTTTCACTAATTATAGTACAGGACACTATAATAGGTTACGAGGAGTTATGAAGGACTTATGGGAATCAATTATTGAGACTATCGTATGATAAATAAATTATAATGTATTTATATACAATAATCATAATGATGAGAAGTAAATAGATTATTATGGTTGAATAAATATATATATAAAAAAAAAATTGGAATGGAAATTAAGGTGTGTGACAGAGAGAGAGGTGAGAGAGGGAGGGAGGGAGAGGGAGAAAGTGAAAGAGAGGGATAGGGGGAGAGAGGGATTTAGAGATATATAGTGAGAGAGAGAGGGGGGGGAAGAGGGAAAGAGAGGTAGAGAGAGAGAGAGATATGTTTTGTTAGTAGGAAAGTGTGTGTGTTCTAGCATACATTTTTATTAATTTGGTTACCTCATATTTAGGTTTGGGATGACAACCTAGTGGTTTGGTCTTGTTGATCCTTAAATTTGTTAAGTCTTTGTTATTCTTCTCTTGTATATTCTTTTTCCATACTTTGAAACTTTTCTAGCTTGACACGGGTTCATAGTCTATATTTACTTTTTTTCAAACTTCCCCAGTATTCAAAATGCACCATTGCATTATGCCGCCCTCATTTCTTACCCATACTTCGAAACTTTTCCAAAATTTCCACCGCGGGTCTAAGCCATTCGCCTGATTCACTTTACTATCACCGCAACCCCTTCATTTGACCGATTATTCATACTTGGTCATTTTCTCATACTTCACTACCTCCGCGATATCTCAACACTTAGCCAATTTTCAAGCTTCATCGTAGGCCACAATAATTTTATAATTTTTCCATACATATCACCCCTTTGTCCGACTGATACATTCTTATACTTAGTCATTTTTTGAAATATCATTGTGTGTCCACGATTTATCGCTCATTCACTACTTCTCTACATACTCCTAATTCTCTGCCACCCTACGGAAATCCATGTCATATCTTATCACTCTCTCCAATGCACATGTAATGAAACTCTCATGGAAATAACAATTGGGTTCAGTATTAAAAGGTTTTTATTAATGGCTATATTATCGAGACAATTCTTTATCAATTAAAAATTTAATTCATATTAACCATACTTTGAAACAAGAGCTTCAAAGCATATTATAATAAAAATATTTTCTTTGGTAATAACATTCTAAAAGGAGTTTACATTAATTCGCCAACTTGATTAAGCATGAAAACTAAAAGAAAGGAAAACATCTATAGAGATACCATAAACTCATTTGAATGAGAAGATCAAAGGTTTTAGTGGTCAAGAGCATACAATTATTACTCCTAATTTCCATATCCAGAGAGGAATTTGAAACTGATTTGGACGTTAGGAATTTCTCTGGAAGGTTATGTTCCATAGTTCAGTGAATTCAAAGAGTTAGTTTTGTGGTGCATTGACCAATTTGATAAGAACCAGGGAATAATTCAGCTACAAGGAGAGTCCCCTATTTCTTGGGCACCTTCAGTCTTCAAGAAAATTCTTACACCCCCAAAGCCAACAATGACCTTCAAAGCGGATGAATATAAGGACTTCCTAAAGGCGAGAAATGGTGGGTTGGAGCTCCTACGAGAATATATCGAGGACCCAACAATGATTCCATAAGACCTGTCAAACATCTAGGTTATTTTGTTGAAAATCCCTACCGAGAAATGGCATGGTTTTTTTCTAGAGTAGTCGAGAAAGAATCTATAACTATTGTTCCTCAACTGGTTTTGTATATCTTGCATCTCACAATTCATGAGAAAACTATTTTTGATGGTGCAAAGATTATCTCCGGAGAACTATCTTTTCAGTTGGAAAATTTCAGGAAGATTAATAAATTCTACATGTCCTCATACCTAATCTTCATCATTACTTACTATCATGTTTTCAAAGTCCTGGATTTATCCAAACAAGTCAATTCTAAAACTGAATCGGTCCAGATGTGGCACTCTGCCTTATGTAAATAGAATGATATGTATTATTTTTATGAAATGCACAATGCATTTATTTCCTCATTCAAAAAACTTATTTATGGACCAAAAACATCAAGATTTTCTTTAGAAGAAACAACATTCTTGGACAAGAAAGGGAGATTTGAAGCAATGGAGCATTTCAACATTATCAAGATTTATTGTTCCTGTGAAAAACCCTCATATCTATCATATTATGTTTCAGATAAAATGTTTTTTTTGGAAGTATGCAAGCAATATAGATTTTGGGCCCATTTCTTTCATGAAAAGAGGAAAAAGCAATGTATTCCTCTACCATGTAAACTTGGAGAGACAATGTTGAAAAATACTACCAACATTGATGAATTTTCAATTCAATTTGATCAATTTAATTTGAAGAAAGAAGATGAAATCAAAATATTTGACCCTAACAGTTGTTTATGAAATGCATGACATTGGTTGGATATAGTGTCTCATTTGATAATACCTTCCTATTTGGAGAAGAAGAAGATGATAGCCACAACCCTCAAGCATTGTTAATTTAAAATAAACAAGAGGATATTGAAACTGTTCTTAGCACCATTGATCAACATAGATAACAGGGAAAATTTGTGAACGAGAGAAGTACTCGGTATCCTAACACTTCTCAGAAAAGTGTCTTACCAAAACAAAAAATATCAATTTGCAGCTTAGGAATAAAGGAAATCTTCAATAGATAATTCTAATGATGGAGGAGATCAAAACCCTCCTATGGGATGTCTTGAGAAACCCCATGTTGGCACAGGGGCAGACCCGGGGTTCAATGCTACAACAACGCACCAACAAAACCCTAACTACCGGCCCTTTTAGCAACACCTTTGAAGCAGATGAAGTCTCACCCAAGGTAGAGGCAGGGGTGGTTGCAGGACTCAGGTGTCTACAACCTTAGCTGGGACATAGATCTATGATTGTAATACTTAACAGAGCACTTAGCACCGATATTTCATCAATATTTAATCACTATCTACTGCGCAGATGAAACAGAGAATCACATCATTCACTCAGATCCAATGTATCTAAGCACTTATCATAAAGAGGTAGATTAAATCTAGCAGATTCAAGCACTAATCATATTCACATAGTTCAGATCTACATTCATATACATCATTAGCACAAAGCATAAACATATCTATATATCTATATCAAAGAACATATCAAGTAAAGGCATAAACACATCAACACATGGCACAAAGAAGAATAACACAATATTTACATGGTTCACCCCCACCCTGGGGCTACGTCCACCAACTCGTCTTCTTTATTAGCCTCTTCAATAGGTTACATGCACAGAGTCTCAAAACCCTTACTCTGCATAGGACAGGACATCTGCGCAGCTCGCTAGATCCTCCTTCCCCGAGCTAGGATGCAGTACTAAGCCTTCTATAGTCACTTGCACTCAGATCTACAAGATTCACACAGTATGCACAGAGCACTTACAATCCTTCAATCACATAGATCTAGCACTTAGCCAACTGCCTTTCTTATATTCATTGCATCACCTTAGCATCTATTTATAATTTACAAAAATAGGCCTAAACATGGGTACACCCATGGGCCGACATCCCATACCTGTTACATAATCCCAATTCCCAAAAAAGACCCAAAAAAGGGGCTGAGATCACGTGATATCTACTTCATCTTGCGCTCCATCTTCGACAGGCTGTCAAAGTCCCAAAATAGTTCAACCATGACCAAGAACCCTCAAAACTTGGTCAAGGGCCAACAAGCCCCCAACACTCACATGTGACTCGTCCCGAGTCACTCTGATATGGGTAGTTCTGCTTCGAAAGCCTCGAGTTGGGCTCAAGTTGCTTTGACTTTCTGTTGTGTCATGACCTCTTGTGCAATGAACTCTTGGATGACTACCTCATTTACAGATCCCTTGAGGCATTGTTCAAATGCAGTGACAACCTTCTCCAGTTCTTCTCCTCGGCCGTCGACCTTTATGAACAATTGATAGGCCTTATCTTGTACAAGTTGGAGCCTTTGAGTTACTTCGATAACTCTTCTCTGGATAGTGTGGATTTTCTATTGGGTAGTGTGTTTCTCTTGTGGTCGCTTAATTCTTTCCACAACTGACATGGCCTTCAATTGTGCCTGTAGTGTCTCTGTGTGCTGCTTCACCTCCTGGAGCTGCGACTCCAGTGCCTGCAATTCTAGATTTTCGGTGAGTTTCTCATACATATGGGCATTATGATTACTCGGCTGCTTGCATTCTATGGAAAGGGCCTTTATTCTCTCAACTGCACTTCAGGTAGTGGCTTCTCTTTGATCCCTTACATATTGAAGAGTCTCGGACACTGTGTGGAGCTCTAAGTATGCTATGCGTTGTTGGAGTTGTTGGATAGCTTTTGTGAGTTTCTCTACTTGTTGCGTGACTTAGTCCTCTACCTTTATTTCTACAACTGTCACATAGTTCATTTCTCTTTTGACCGCTTCTTTCACTTCTAGTTGCTCCATGAGAAACTACTCTTTTCCTTGTTGCAGTTGTGCTTTTTCTTCATCGAACTTCACTTGGAGAGAAATCTTTTCCTGTTCTGCAGTTTTGTGTTGTTCTATAAGTACGCCTTGCACTTACTTCAATGCCTGGGTGGCTTGTTCTGTTTCTTCTTGCGCTCGTCGATGACGACCTTTGATTGTATCATCTAGTCGGTGGAGTTGGGTTGGCTCATCTCCCAACTCAAGTTCTCTGGATGGCAGGGGCGCAGTGGAGATTGTGCGACTGGATTGAATTTCTTGTTGTACCCCTTGGAGGTTAGTCTCAATTATATCATACATTTTCTCCTTCTTGGCTTCTTGTTTCTCAACTATTTCCAGCGAAGCATCATTCAGAGCTGCTATGATGAAGTCAAAATCATCATAGGTGAGGACAGTCTGCATCTTGGTCATGGTGGATTTGAATTTCTTCGGGGAAGAAGGTTTCGAGGGAGAAACCTTCCTCTTCTTCAAGGGATCAGCCTTGTCTCTGGGTGGTGTTACTTCGACTTTCTTTTTTTCAGCATTTGTGCCATTTATCTCTTCACCATCACCCCATCGCTCTGGTGATATGGAAGCAATATTCACTAAGGCACTGCTCAAATCTTGGACTTCTTCTGTCTTCTTTGTCCTATTGGGTCTGGGTGTATCATGCATAGTTTCTAGGCTATCAATGTCGGATAGCTCGGTAGGGTCTACTGAAATAAGGAGGTCCACTGACTAGTCCTTAGTGATCCCCTCTAGGTCCTCTTTCGTCAACTTGTAGTATTACTGAAGCTATTGCTTATGTTCATCAACTCATGCTGTAATGTAAATGAAATGTTGGTCTATGTTGAACTTCATTAGGGTCCGGAACCGGTGTAGAGTGTTAGGAGTCATGCGAGGCTCAGATTCTATGGTTGTTCATATCACTCAAATACCAAAGTGTAGCGAACTTCACAGCCAGTGTCTCAAATGGATCGATATCAGGGAAGGTCACACCTTCCAGCATCTCCCAAGAAATAAAGGCGATAAGGATCAAGAGCTAGATAAAGTGAAATTCATAGCCTTGATCTTGTGCTTCGTGGCAATATAGCTCGAGTTGATTTACTAGGTGCTTCGCCCAGTTAATCTTCAGGCCTTCCGCGCACTTCCCTGCGAGGTCAACGACAAAGTCGACGACTTGTGTAGGTTGGTTCTTCCTTACTAACTTTCCTACAATTAACTGACATGAGAGGCACACTTTTCCATTCTGGATAGAGGCTACCTTGTAGCCTCTTGTTCCCTTCTCAACATCGCCATAGGTGTCCTTGATCTTCTGTGCTAGTGCACGGTCCATGGATTTTCTGGGATAGAAATCCTGTGGATCAGGTCCTTTCATACTAAGCCTTGTGATCCTATGGATCAATGTCGGATCAACTGTAATATGAAATTTTATCCACAAGTATCCTCCATGGTAGCATGAGAGTAGTAGTATGACACAGGCATTGACTTCCTGGTGTCTACCAAAGTGTGGAATCTTCATGACATTCAGTAGGGTGGATTGTGTGAGGTTCATCGTCCACGACTGGGGGATTATCTTTGAATTATTCCCCTTTGTTTTGGTTAGGTACATGTATGGAGCAAGCATGTTATAGAATTTTTGGTCTCCGAGGTTGAAGTCACTGAACTTCAACGCTACGATCTTGTCCTGGTCTGCTTGAATTGCGTGTATCCCCTTCGGGAGGTACACAGTAACCAAGGTGTATTCGAAATCTTTGGGTATGCTATCATGATTCACTACACTGGTCAGAGGCGGAATATAGGTGGGAAATATGGTCGGTATCAACTTTACATTCGCTAGGTCATCCCTGTGCTTGGTTCACTTTTCTTCTGAAGGTCGGGATGTTCCATCTCGACGAGAAGTTGATGGAGAGGCTTGCACTCCTCTCGTCAAGGATGCATGTACCCCTACAGACACTAATGTTTCATACATGACTCTATCAGTCATGAGGTCGATGATTACTTCCATCACTGATTCTTCGACTGCGTTAAGTTCTTCGAACATGTACGCTTGGGATTGGAAATCTCAGGTTCAAGAGAAACCTAGTTACTGCAATGGAATAGATGGAAATAACGCCAAGATCACTGTGTAAAATTAACTTAGTCTGCGGGCTCAGATTCTCGGTTATCAAAAGTGTTCTCGATACATGGCACGACGGGATAAATAGGTAACTTGGTATGGAGCCTTCATTAACTCTATTATGTCCATTACGGTGCGGTCCAGCGGTCTGGTGACGAACCATAAATTTCTTTCTACCCATTTGGAGCATCGATATAATGGTTATAGTGTACCCAATGGCTATATTTCTTCGCCATACCGAAGTGTCATGTGTCATTGTTCTGATATTCCAGTGAAGTTCCAATTTTGAAAATTTTTCTTTTGCAAAGTTCCCTTTGGGTCCTTCTATAACTTATCTCTCTTATTACTTAGCTTTCTGGCCTTCTTGCCAGTGAGCTTCGTCTCGGTATTCCTTTTTCCATTCTGATTCTTATCTTCTTTGACCTAGTTACTTCGCCTTGTTGAGATTCTTTCCTAGGATTCAAGGGTAATATTTCTTCTTCATCTGGGATAGGTACTTCAGTCTTCTGTGGGTCCTCTAATGTTCTTTCATCTTCGACATCCGGGTTTTTGGTGTTAAATAGATTCGATTTGTTCTCTTGTTCTTTAATCAAGTGTGCGATCCTTCGAGTCATGAAATATTTTAACTCTTTCTTCTTCTTCTTCTCTAAGACATCTTCTTCTTCCTTCTTCCTGGCCTGGTTTCTTTTAATCCAAGGTTTTCCTAGTAACATAGCAAATGTTGCGTTGTTCTCAATAAATTTAACAATCTCAAAATCTTCCTCTATCGAAGTACCATTGGCCTTCATTGATATCTGGGTGCACTTTCCACATAGGTCTATCATCTTTCCTCTGAATAATCCTATTCCTCCCAATGAAGGAATCATAGCAGTCTTTCCCAAAGTTTCCCAAGTTCTTTCTGTCATAATATTCACCTGTGTTTCCTCATCCAGAACACAGTCAATGTCGAAGTCTCCTATTCTTGCTTCAAGGCATTCTTTTTATTTGAATATCTCTGATAAACTGATATGTCGGTGATCATTCAGGGTTTCTTTCATATGTAGCAATATTTTTTATGATTCTTTCTAGGGTTTTGTCATAATCTTAGTTTATGTATTTGCCTTAGGGTTTTCTTGTCTCATGTTCATTTCTTCAATCTTAGCAATCATTCTAGGGAAATCCAATACTTCATGGTCCATAGCTTTGCAACAAAGACAACTAGGTCTTTTCCTAGGGCATTCCTTAGCAAGATGTCCTGGTTGTCTGCAATTGTAACAGAGGGTTAATCCTCTCTTTATTTTAAATGATTCCCATCTTTTTCTATACTACGTGCTAGGGTCATAGTAGCTAACATGCAAACATTTATTTCTAGGATCTTGCATCCACTTGTTAGTCCAAACATTCTTTCTATGCATAGGTATAACATATTTTTCACTATTCTTATCATATCTACTCATATCAAATCTTCTTTCATCTATTAATGCCCTAGTTTTCAAGCTAGGAAAAAATCTATAAATCATACCTAGAGACATACTTTTAGAAACAAAAATTTCCACTTATCTTACTTTTACAGAGCACAAAGATTTCAGATTTAAAACTTTTCACTATTCTTACCTTTATCAGAGCACAGAGCTTGTAGATCTTACCTCTTTTCTTCAGATCTGACCTCTTTTCTTGGCACAGAGCTTCACATGCCAAGTAGAATTTTGTGCACTAGGGAAACAGATCTACGCACGGAGCTTCCACAGTTTTAGGTCGAATCTTTGCACGAAGATTCTTCGTCCTCAGTTCCTAGCAATCACAGTTTCAGGTCCCAGAAACGGAACCATTTGTTGGCATAGGGGCACACCCGGGGTTCAACGCTACAACAACGCACCAACAAAACCCTAAATATCGACCCTTTCAGCAACACCTACGAAGCATATGAAGTCTCACCTGAGGTAGAGGCAGGGGTGGTTGCAGGACTCAGGTGTCTGCAACCTTAGTTGGGACATAGATATGTGAGTGTAATACTTAACAGAGAACTTAGCACTGATATTTCATCAATATTTAACCACCATATACTACGTAGATGAAACAAAGCATCGCATCATTCACTCAAATCTGATGTATCTAAAAACTTATCATAAAGAGGTAGATTAAATATAGCAGATTCAAGCACTAAGAATATTCACATAGGTCAGATCTACATTCATATACGTCATTAGCACAAAGCAGAAACAGATATATCTATCTATATCAAAGAACTTAGAAAGTAAAGGCATAAATACATCAACACATGGCACAAAGAAAAATAACATAGTATTTACGTGGTTCACCCCCATCCTGGGGCTACATCCACCAACTCTTCTTATTTATTATCTTATTCAATATGTTACATACACAGAGCATCAAAACCCTTACTCCGCATAGGGAAGGAGATCTACGCAGCTTTCTAGATCCTCCTTCCCCGAGATAGGATGCAGTACTAAGCCTTCTACAGTCACTTTCACTCAGCTCTACAAGCTTCACATAGTATGCACAGAGCACTTACAATCCTTCAATCACATATATCTAGCACTTAGCCAACTGTTTTTCTTATATTCACTACATCGCCTTTGCATCTATTTATACTTTACAAAAATAGGCCTAAACATGGGTAAACCCATGGGTCGACATCCCATACCTGTTACATAATCCCAATTCCCAAAAAGGACCCAAAAAGGGGTCGAGATCCTACGATCTTTGCTTCGTCTTCGACAGGTTGTTGAAGTCCCAAAATAGGTCAACCATGACCAAGAACCCTCAAAACTTGGTCAAGGGCCAACAGTCCCTCAAAACTTGGTCAAGGGCCAACACCCCATAAGCTCTCAGTGACCAGTAAAATAAAAATACAAACAAGTAAAGAAGGAGTAAATGAGGGTGCACCTGAAGAAGAAATTGTTTTTGAAGATATGGACCTGGATGTGAACATTGAAGATATTGAATTTCCCGTTGAAGAACAGAGAATTCAAGAAAGCAAAGAAGTTGCAACTGAATTTCCCACTTAAGAGCCAATTCTATTTGAAAAACAATCCCTGACTTTGCACAATGCTCTGTTCGACAAACGTTCAAAGAAATTGCTCATCAAAAAAATTCATGCAAAGAATAAAACAATTCAAGGAAAATCGAGCTCTTAATTCGACCTTAATGGAATTCCACCATCTGAAATAGTACAAATTCATAAAGATATGGATAAATCCTTAAATATGTCAGTTGGAGAAATGGAGAATAAAAATGCCACCCTAAAATAAAGAATTAAAGAATTAGAGAGAATTTTGATGCCCCCACTTATATTTTCCAACCCGATTACTACAATGAAACCTTGGAAGAGTGTTGACGAAACACGATAATCCATCCCTAGATCAAGAGTAACATAAATTCTACTCGTTGTTGTTAGAATATATGTTGGAGAAAATATCAAGAAAAGAATGTCTCTTATCCTCGAGACATGGGAACTGGAAAAAAAATTGTTTCCTTGGGATCAAGAATGACAAATATGAGGCAATACCTTCAACCTGACATGGAAAATGATGAGGAATTATTTAAAGGGGTTGTTTCCACATTTTTATGAAAGTTTCAAGTATGAGTAATTTCAGAAGAAAAGAAGAGGACTTGCCTTCTGTAGTTTGCATAAAGAAACTCAAAATGTGCTAGATAAAAAGAATAAAGTGTTTAAAGAAAATATTGGTTGATTGTGACACTATAAGTGTTGAAAGGGGAGAGTTGTATTTAAAATTAATTGAGTTAGATTTATCTAGAAAGACCAGATAAGATGAAGACCCAAAGTTAATATTAAATTTTATTCTTATGTCAAAAGAGAAATTTAAAGAAAAATTGGACATATTGAAAACTGCATCAACTGAGATATTTAATAGTTTGACTAAGTATTTAGAATTGGAAGTAGAAAGTTGGTTGGTTAGCTATGTAAACAAAAATGAAGATATTGAGGATACACTACACCAAATTTCAATAGACTTTAGAGATATGGAAAGTCCACTATTTGACATA
>JZKD02S2077924.1:236170-246580 GCA_000966675.3 Picea glauca | reverse complement strand
AATCCATCACAGTAAGTAAACTGATCATTTTTCATAGTCTCCTATCCTTCACTCTTCGTGTTTAGAAATCACACAGTTGTGTATTTTCATTTTCTTTGAGAACCCATAAACGATATTTGATCGTACACTTTTTCTTATTTCAAGTACAACTTTGTTCTACTTTCTTTTATGGTCCACAGGAGCGCCATCCCATTCCATTTGGACAAACACAAATTTTTTTATTTTAAAGCAGACTGTTATTTTGAACTCCCAAGAGAACTACTTGGTGTGTAATTTCAATGATTTCTCAAACTATGAGTTTATGAAGACAAGATTTTTAAAGTGCACCTATCATATTCACTTATCTTTTAATGACATGCTCTTTTAAAGTTCTCTACAATTGTGGAGTATATTTCTTTTATATGAATGTGATCAACTTTATCAAGTTGTGAAGGATATGAGGAATGTTGTGTCTTCGTATTATATCTTCTTTATTGTTGTATAATATTGTGTATATATTTTATTTCAATGTTTAAAAGAGTCTTGGTCCTTCTCACAAGAACTTCTTTAAAACCTCCATTTGAGTTTATTACCTAAGATTTAGGTTCGGGTCGACAACCCAGTGATTTGATTTGAAAATAGCGGTTTGGTCTGCAAATACATTAAAACCTCCATTTGTATGAATACCTCTCAATATATTTATTTTTGACATTATTTTTCAATAGGCTACACAAATTTGTTGTAGATGAAACTACAAACACATATAGAGTCAACTATGCAGATTCCAAATATATAATTTAAAAAAGAAATTAATATTGTTTACTATTTTTAATATATTTTTGTCTTGACATATATTAGGATCCTAAAATACATACATCTTTTATTTCCACTTAACCATTTTTAAAACAAGTTATACACCACAATCTAAAAATAAAATAAAAATGTTTGATAATGTTAAGACCCTCTTAACCTGCAACACCTTGTAATTTGAAGGATACAATGACTGTCAAATATATATGTGTGTGTGTGTGTGTGTGTGTGTGTGTGTGTGTGTGTGTGTGTGTGTGTGTTATCCCTTCGCTATAATATCCTGACCTTTTGCCTTTCCCGAACCCAAGGATTTCACACTTTATATATATAAAAAAATTCAAATACCCTACATTATAACAATGGGTTCTCTACAATTATACAAAAAACATTAAGGAAATTCCATCACGGAAGAATATACATTATATTATATTATGCTTGAAAAATAGCATAGCATTGCTAGAAAAACTCAAATTTAACACAATTATTCACAAACTCTATAACTAAAAATTATATATTGAGAAATCTAATTCAATTTCCTACATTTCATCTTTTTACACCATATTCAAATTCATTGTAAAAGTACCTTGAATTATCCCTCCAAGTTAACGGATTGTTGTTTTTCCATGTTTGCATAAGTTAATGGATTGTTGTTTTTCCATGTTTGGATTGTCACTAACTTGTCATGAGAGACCATCATTAGTTTTCACCCACCCATAAGGTTTTTAAAGTTTGTTCAAAGAAATTATGTATTTGTGTTGGGTGATTGAATGTTTAGGCTAAAACTAGCCATCATCATTTTAGGTTAAACAAAATTAAAATAATAATAGTTAAAACCATATAAAAATTGTTCGCTTACAAAAACATAAAATAAAAATTTGTATAGAAAAAAAATAATTGAAGTGGGCCCATAAGAGTATAGGAATGAAAAATATACACATAATGTAAATATAAATAAGTAGTTACCTATCTAGAGAAGTGTAACATCCCACTCTTGTGAGCACATGTTATCGACTTATTCTTTGAGGACACTTGCGTGCAAGTGATCTGGTTATAGTACATGATTATGTATGTCGCTTGTGGATCTTTATGATGATGTTGATGATTATGATTTGATGTTATTGATATATGTGTATTGACAGATGTTATTCATGAGTTTTCCCTGAGTGTGCAGGACACTTGACAGATTGGGATGTCTATGGCATCAATGGACCTCCTTGGACTCTGGATTGAGTCAGGGAGTGGATTATATTGGTTTAAGTATTTCATTATTTCATATGTGACATATGATCGATTATATTATGATTTTTTTTATGGATCATGGGCAGTGTTTCATTGATGGATGCAAGCTGACAATTGCTTGCTAATCTAACTCACATAAGGAGTAAATGGGCCATGCACATAGACCAGATATTGAGGGAGAGGTGTGGAAGAGTCTCTATCATGGCCTACTAGCACTCTCGTCGTGGCTCAAATTGTAGGTTAAATATTACCTAGTTCGAGAGGTCCACGGTGTCGTTAGGGAAGATCGAGACTGTCGCCCACGAAGATTTCTAAGGAGCATGCAATAAGGCAGGATCTTTATTCCTTAGAATCCCTTAGTCTCTCACAAGGTCACTTGAATGGAGTGTTGACTCTAGGGGTTGGACAACTACCAAAACCAGTCAAAGGAGAGTGGCACCCTTGGAGCACAGAGTGCGTCTTGAAGGGCACGTCGCGTAAATAAATTTTGAGTCAATGAATCTAGGTGGCCTAGAAAACCCTGAGCGAATAATTAACCTTGTAAAATCTTGAGCACTGTCGTATCAATCAATTAATTAATTAATTAAGGATTGAATTTATTAATTATAATCCCTATAAGAGTCTAAGTCTTTGCAAATAAAATTTAAATAAGCCTAATTCTAAGTTAGTAAGAAGACTAAAAACTAAATTTATAAATTAAATAATGAGGGGATGAAGTAAATCAATTTAAGAATTCAAGGAAAATAAAATAAACCTTGTTGGCCCTCGACCAAGTTTTGGAGAACCTTGGTCGTGCTTGACCATTTTTGGGGCTTCGACAGGCTGGTCGAAGACGGAGCGCCCAGGAGAAGCGAAGATCGTGGGATCTCGCCCCCTTTTGCGAGATTTTTTGGTTTAGGATTTATGTAACGGGTATGGGATGTCGGCCCATGGGTCTTACCCATGTTTACGCCTCATTTGTAATGTATAAATAGATATCTAGGCAATGTAAGAAGTACTAGACCTAGTAGAATCGGCTTAGTGTGGATCTAGAGGTTTTGTGCATACTGTGTGTTAAGACTTGCAGAGCTAAGTGTGAGTGATTGTAAGAGGCTTTGTATGCAGACTGTGTAAGAAGGCTTTGTGCTGTGACCTAACTCGGGGAAGGAGGATCTTGCGAAGTGCACGCAGATCTCATGTCCTATGAGGAGTTGGTTTTGTGGCTTTGCACATGTAAGAAGATAATAAAGAAGACGAAGAGTTGGTGGATGTAGCCCCACGCTGGGGGTGAACCATGTATATCTTGTGTTGTGATTTCTTTGTATTATTGATGTGATTTATGCTTAGTACTGAATCTTTATGTATGTTAGATGCATCTGATGTAGTATCTTAGTGCTTAATAACATGAATGAATGCTACATCTGTTTAATGCTATGTGTTGAATGGTTAGATATGCTTAGATCTTGTTGAATACTGCATTGTTTGATAATTAGGGTTTTTACCTGCGATGTGAATAAGGGTCAAAGACTAATGAATGTTAATTGCTAAGTGTTCTGTTAAGTATTGTGATCGCAGATCTATGTCCCAGCTAGGTTGTAGACACTTGAGTCCTACAACCACCCTGCCTCTACCTCGGGTGAGACTTCATCTGCTTCGAAGGTGTTGCCGAAAGGGCTGGTAGTTAGGTTTTTGTTGGTGTGTTGTTGAAGTTTTGAACCCCGGGTCTTCCCATGTTCCAACAAATGGTTCTATTGCTAGGACCTGAAACTGTGATTGTTGGGAACTGAAGAAAAGAGAAATCTATGTGTGTGTATCTATTGTTGTAGTGTGCAGTATTCTACTTGACTTGTGAAGCTCTGTGCTAAGAAGAGAAGTTTGATCTAAAGAAAAGAGGTAAGATCTTAAATATTTGTGCTTTGATAAAGGTAAGATAAGTGGAAATGTTTTGTTTCGAAAGAATGGATCTAGGTATGTTTGATAGATTTTGTCCTAGTATGAAAACTAGGGTACAGCTAGAAGAAAGAAGATGTGATATGAATAGATCTGATAGAAATAGTGAAAGATATTTTATTCCTATACATAGAAAGAATTTTTGGACTAACAAGTGGATGCAGGATCCTAGAGAGAATTTTTTGCAAGTCCATCACTGTGATCCCAGTGCATAGTACATGAAAGGTTGGGGATTGGTTAAGAGAAAGGAAGGATTGACTCTTTGTTATAGTTGCAGAAAACCGGGACATCTTGCTAAGGAATGCACAGGTAGAGGTCCTATTTTCCTTTGTTGTAAATCTATTGGACATGAAGCTTTATATTTCCCTAGAATGATTGATAAAGTTGAGAAGATGAACATGAGACAATAAAACCATGAGGAAGGCCAGAAGACTAAGAATATGCTAAAGAACCAGAAAGAATCAGAGGCTATATTATTGCAGATGAAAGAAACATTGAATGATCACAGAGACATCATTTTACCAGAGATCTTAAAAGAGAAAGAGTGCATAGAAACAAGAATAAGAGACTTCAACATAGATTGTGTATTGGATGCAGAAACACAAGTGAACATTATGCCAGAAAGCACTTGGGAAATTTTGGGAAAGCCTGCTATGATTCCTTCATTGGGAGGAATAGGATTGTTTAAAGGAAATATGATAACCCTATGTGAAATACTTACTCACATACCTATGATTACTCATGGAACATCGATGGAGGAAGAATTGGAGGTCATTAAGTTTGTTGAGAACAACGCTCCTTTTTCACTTTTTTCAGGAAGGACTTGGATTGAGAGAGATCAAATCCAAAGGAAAGAAGAAGAGGAAGCTATAGAACAGAAAAAGCAAGAATTAAGGGATTTCATCACTAGGAGAATAGCGCACTTAATAGAAGAACAGGAGGACAAGTCGAAGCCACTGAGGGCCAGAGACCTGGCTGTCAAAGTTGAAAGAACACAAGAAGGCTCAAAGAACTTATCCATGCAAGAGAGTAGAGAACCTACTCTAGAAATAGTAAGAGAAGAAGTAGTACCCTTGAACCATGTGAAAGAACCTCATCAGTGAAAATTTACTATGCCAAAAGGAGATAAGAACAAGAATGGAAAGAGGAATCCAGAAAATCAGATCACTGGAAAGAAGGCTAGAAAGCTCAGTAAGAAGAAAGCAAAGCTAGAAAAATTGCAGGAGGTTCCAGAGAGGACTTCGCAGAAGGAAGGCTTGCATAACTTGAACCTCGTCAGAATAACAGAACAACGCAGATTGACACTTCTCCATGACGAAGAAATATGATCGTTGGAGGCATCCCGACCATTAGAACGATGCTCCAGAACGGCTAGAAACGTAGTTATTTCCAAAAAGATCGCCATTGTACCATTGGGACCGCGCCACAACTGATGGAATCATATTGATTGAGAAATTCCTGCCCATTGGAGGAATATGTTACGACATTATCTATTTAACCCGTCGAATGTCTTAACAGGGACACTTTTGCAAATTGTGATTATCCAAGCCCATAGAGAAGTAATTTCTTTCACATAGTGTTTTTTGAGACCTCGCCACCCGTTTCGCTTACCATGAGTGTTTTTCCACCTACCCAAGATATCTGATCTTGAGCATGTATGTCGGGCGACCTTAGCGCAGTAGAGAAATCCATTGAAGAGATCATAATAGACCTCATGGCTGAGAATGTCATATCCACAGGAGTACAAGCCTCATCGACGAGAGGATTGAAAGCATCCTCATCGACTACACGTCGA
Source organism: Picea glauca (assembly GCA_000966675.3). Classification (NCBI taxonomy): domain Eukaryota; kingdom Viridiplantae; phylum Streptophyta; class Pinopsida; order Pinales; family Pinaceae; genus Picea; species Picea glauca. The sequence goes on along the minus strand of JZKD02S2077924.1, from coordinate 240,828 downwards.
TATGGGCCATCCCGAACTAGGACAGAGAAACAGATCAAGCATCACGATGACTTGGCGAATGTGAAGGTCATCCCGTCACTCCTGCCTGACTATATCTCTCCTCTGGATGGCGCATTTAGTCGTGACAGCATCCCAAGGGACTTCAACTATACATTGATCATTGCATACCTCCCGAAGGGGATACGCGTAGTTGGACCGCAGTTAGGACAAATTCTAATGCTAAAGATCAGTGATTTCAAATTAGGAGACCGCAAGAATTATGGAATGCTTGCACCACACAAGTACTTGACCAAGACAATGGGGAAGAATTCAAAGATAATTCCCCATCCATGGACCATGGACATCGCAAGATCAACAATCCTTAACATGATGAAGATACCACACTTCGGCAGACATCAGGAGGTTAATGTGTGCATTAAAATCCTCTTGTCATGATACCATGGCGGTTACCTGTGGTTGGATAGGTGCATCACAGTAGATTCGACGTTGATCCACTGGATCACTGGATTGAGCATGCAAGGACTAGACCCTCAGGATTTTTACCCAGGGAAGGATGTAGACCACACCCTGGCACAAGGAATAAAGGACACCTACGGCGATGTGGACAAGGGGAAGTAGGGCTACAAGGTAGATTCCATCCAAAATGGTGCAGTGCGCCTAGATTTCCAGTTGATCATTTGTAAGCTCATCAGGAAGAAAAGACCAACGCAGGTCACAGGGTTTGTTGTCGACCTCGCAGGAAAATGCGTTGAAGGAATGCAGATGAACTGGGAGATCTATCTCATCAACTAGTTGGAGAAAGATTGTCGTGAAGCACAAGACTAGGGATACGAGTTTCACTTCAGTTGGTTTTTTATTCTCGTTGTCTTCATCGCTTGGGAGATTCCAGAAGGAGTGACCTTCCCTAAAGTCGAGTTGTCCGAACCACTAGCCGCGAGGTTCACTACCCTCTGGTATTCGAGTGACATGGTGAAGCAATGGAAGTCCAATGCAATGTTCCACACCCATTACTTGCAGTTGAAGAGGGCCATTGAATCCTTCCCTCGCATAACGCCGAATACACTCCATCGATTCAAGCCAATAGCGAAGTTCCATGCAGACAGGCACTTCATTTACATCACTTCGCGTGGAGATGAACACAAGGAAGAGCTCCAGTCCTATTACAAACTCATCGAGGAAGATATGGAGGAAATAACCAAGGAATGGCCTGCAGAATTCCTTGTACAGTCGAATAGACATAACTCTCTGACCCCGACCTCGTCAGAAGTCTTGTAGTCAATCGGGAAGAGTATGATGGACCAGGCAGTAGAAAGAAGAAGAAGAAGGAAGAAGTATAGGAAATGAACAGTGCATCAAAGGAGACTACACCAAATTCACCTGAAGGGGGAGGAGCTGACAAAGTAGACAAAGAAGAGGATGAAGGGGAAGAAAACAAGCAGGAACAGGGCGAAGTAACACCGCCTAAAGATTCCCTTACAAAGACAGAGATATCCAAGAAAAGAAATGTTTCTCCAAATAAAACCTCAGCGTGAAAGAAGTCACGCGCCAATAAGCCCCACTTATAGACTATACTTACAGTGGATGATATTGACCTCATCATCGCAGTTGTATCAGATACTTCTGAGGACATTTTGTAGTGAAGCGAAGCCAAAAAGGAGACAATGTATGATAGGATCGAGGCAGAGCTCAAAGGGGTACAACAGGCTCTTTATTCGAGCCCCACAGTGTCTACTGTGCCATTGTCATCAGGGGGCATATAAGTAGGATATGATCTTGCCCAGCTACATAGAATAGCATATGCGATAGAGGCTCACCTTCATCGAGTCCAGAAAGAAAAAGAGCAGGCCACAGAGGCATTGAAGAAAGAAAAAGAGGAAGCCCTAGAGCAACGACGAGTTGCGCAAAAAGAAAAAGATGACCTCTAGGTGAAGTTTGCAGAGGATAGAGCCTAGATCTAGAAGGAAAAAGAACAGTTTCTCGTGGAGCAAATTGGAGTTAAAGAAACAATCACTAGAAAACTTCACTCTGTGTCGGGCCTGGCACAAATGGAAGAGGAAATAGCTGAGAGCCAAGTGGGGAAGCTCATTGAATCCATTCAACAGCTTCAATCAAGAGTAGTAGAACTGGAATTGCAAGCAGTGTCAAGCACTCTGCAGGAAGTGCAAGATCAGAGGAAAGAAACTGCCAAGAGCGCAGTTGAAACAATCAAGGCATTGGCCTTAGAATGCAAGAAACTCAACAATCAAAGTGCACAGACCTATGAGCACCTTGCAGAGGACCCAGAACTAAGGACATTGGAGTCACATCTCCAGGAGGAAAAGAAACAAGCAACGATAGTACAAGAACAATTGAGGCTACTGTCAGCGGTCGAGAAGATGAAAAGGTCAGAAGAATAGTGCACAGTTCAGCAGCAGGTCCATGCCATCCAGAGTAAAGTCATAGAAGTGACCCAGAGACTTCATCTGGTACAGGACGAAGCATGCACCCTTTTTGAGGAGATCAAAGGAAAAAGTGCACAACTGGAACAAGTGGTCACCACAATCGAACAACAATTGGAAGGACCTTTCACCGAGAGAGTCATTCAGGAAAAATAGCAAGTCGAGGCAGCTCGAGCCAATCTCGAGGCCTTCGAAGAAGAATTTCCCATATCAGAGTGACTCGGGATGAGTCGCGGGTGAGTGTTGGGGGCCTGTTGGCCCTCGACCAAGTTTTGGAGAACCTTGGTCATGCTTGACCATTTTTGGGACTTCGACAGGCTGGTCGAAGACGGAGCGCCCAGGCGAAGCGAAGATCGCGAGATCTCACCCCCTTTTGCAGGCAGTTTGTGTTTAGGATTTATGTAACGGGTATGGGATGTTGGCCCATGGGTCTTACCCATGTTTAAGCCCCATTTATAATGTATAAATAGATATCTAGGTGATGTAAGAAGTACTAGACCTAGTAGAATTGACTTAGTGTGGATCTAGAGGCTTTGTGCATACTGTGTGTTAAGACTTGTAGAGGTAAGTGCAAGTGATTCTAAGAGGATTTGTGTGCAGACTCTATAAGAAGGCTTTGTGTTGTGGCCTAACTTGAGGAAGGAGGATCTTGCGAAGTGTGTGCATATCTCCTATCCTATGCGGAGTTGGTTTTGTGGCTTTGTGCATGTAAGAAGATTGAAAGAAGATAATAAAGAAGACAAAGAGTTGGTGGGCATAGCCCCACGCTGGGGGTGAACCACATATATCCTGTGTTGTGATTGCTTTGTGTTATTGATGTGATTTATGCTTAGTACTAAATCTTTATATATATTAGATGCATCTGATGTAGTAGTTGAGTGCTTAATAACATGAATGAATGTTAGATCTGTTTAATGGTATGTGTTGAATGGTTAGATATTCTTAGATCTTGTTGAATATTGCATTGTTCTGTAATTAGGGTTTTTACCTGCGATGTGAATAAGGGTCAAAGACTAATGAACGTTAATTGCTAAGTTCTATGTTAAGTATTGTGATCACAGATCTGTGTCCCAGCTAGGTTGTAGACACTTGAGTCCTACAACCCCCCTGCCTCTACCTCTGGTGAGACTTCATCTGCTTCATAGGTGTTGCCGAAAGGGTCGATAGTTAGGGTTTTGTTGGTTCATTTTTGAAGCATTGAACCCCGGGTCTTCCCCTGTGCCAACAAACCTAAAGATTTATTTAATACACATATGTCCAAGAAATTACTAAATTGGAATTTAATGTAAGAATGGAATAAAGCAAAAATAATGGGTATGCATAGAAAGGAATCTAGAATCTAGTTAACACTAGTCTAACTAGGAGAAGATTTTTGTTTTAACTCAACTCAGATTTAGTAAGGCGTCAGTCATTAATTGGAAATAAGGGGAATAAAGAGACGACAATGAGTGATTTAATGAGCGCTTTTAGGAAGGGTGAGGGAAATTGAATTTTATTAAAATAAAATGTGGATTTACTTGTGCAAATTGGAGAAAGGGTGACAAGTGTAAGGGGGAAATAATTATAAATTATTTAATTTAAAAAGTGAATTAATTGTGCAAGTGGGGAATGATTTGAGAAATTGATTACACGGGTTATGGGTGAAGTTATCCTGCAGAATTTTTGACTGGTTTTCTTGTAAGAGTTGGGATACCCAGCTTGACAGAGAGTGTGGTGGATCTACCTTGCCAAGTAGGATGGGAGCTAGAGGATTTCTGGTTGTGTGTGTGTATCTCGTTTGCAGCTCGGGGGGCTAAGGGGGAAGAAGATTACCCCTATCATTAGCTAGGAGGTACCGATGAAGTCTCAACGATTAGCAAGTGGGAGAAGGAAGGAAGGAATACCACTATTGAAGCGCGTCTTCAAAATTTTGTTGTCGATCACGGTACTTTTATTAAGACTGTACTTGTGATAGACTAAATGATAAATGTAGTTTTAGAATTTTTCCGCAATTGTATTGTGATCTCTGATATAAATTGTAAGTTTAGCGATGAAATGGTATGATATAGAAGGTGAAATTTAGCGTTTCTACCCTTCTTTTAAAACACAAAAAACTAATCTACTTGTATTGGGAATTATATGCTCGTTGTATCATTTTCTTTCGGTCCACTGGATCTCGCTTGATTATTATCAGTAGATATGTTTTATTATAAAAAAAACCTTGGGCGTTGCCTTTGTTCT
>JZKD02S2077924.1:185770-208208 GCA_000966675.3 Picea glauca | reverse complement strand
TAAGCTCAAGGTTCTCCTTGATCCTATGTTGAAGTCGATTAATGTCCACTCTACAAGTACTGTCCATCATGATTCTCACTAGAATACTGACCCTCGTCAAAGTCAACACCAAAGTCTCACATATGAACCTGTTTCTTTCCAACCAAAGATTCCAACATACTAAAATTGGGAAAGTTTTAAAATCATTTTCCTTCTTAATCCAATCCTCCATGCAGTTGTTTACGGATCGGCCCTCCCAGGGGGTTATGATTTTGTAGTGGTCGAGTAAATCCCTCCAAAGGGTTCGGGTGAACAGACAATCAACGAACAGGTGAGAAATAGATTATGCATCCCTCATACAAAGAGAACATTGACCCGGGTCAATCCACCCCCTTCTTTGAAGGGTGTCCCATGTTAGTGTCTTACCCTCTAATACTGGCCACATAAACAGTTTAAGCTTGAAAGCCAGGTCCCATGTCCAGATCTGATTTTGATAGCTCGAAAGTTGTTGGGGCCAAGAGAAAATGTCAAATGTTACTTTATTTGACCCTCAAGTATGCTTATGTGTTTTAACAATTTTGTTCTCTTGTCACGTGGTCCTTGAAGACCTCGAAAAACATATTTTGTTTTTTCTAGTTACAGTTCAATTCTGGAACTTAGCATTCCTGGACGTTTCATCTATTCCATGTCTCTTTTTACAATAGTTTGCTTGGCTTGAGAATCTTATACGTGAAGTAGTTTTAAACTATATTCAAAATCATGGACATTTACCTAAATCCTTAATATGAGAATTATGTCGTTGACTTATCAAATGCAATAGGAATGTGATATTCATCTTTTATTTAGCTTCAAATTATACACACATATTTTCATATAGTTTCAACGTTCATGCAAAGAGAGAGCAATGGATAGGATATAGACTTCGAATTGTTCTAGATAGATGCGAGTTCTGAAATGAAGCCTATTAAGGTAGAGAATTAGATAGGGATCCAAGCTTATTAAAATACAAGTAGGTCATAAGGCTTGTGCTTTAAGAGTTCATTTTTCAATATTGAAGCAATCTCTTAGATTTTAATAAATGTATCTGCAAAACAAAGCTTACCAATGTAGATTTTTATTGCGTCATGGAATATGTTGATGATTAAGTAATTAGATTGCTTTGTGTTATGGAATAATGATGATGTATAAATGATTAAGTTATTATAATTCGTTGCGCTATGGAATAAATGTTGATGTATAAAGGATTAAGTAATTAGATTGCTTTGCGCTATAGAATAAATGTTGATGTATAAAAGACTAAGTAATTAGATTGTTTTGTACTATGGAGTAATGATGATGTATAAATAATTAACTAAATAGATTTCGCTGGGCTATGGAATAATTGTTGATGCATAAATGACTAAGTAAATAGATTATTTGGTGCCATTGAAATAATGTTGATGTATGATTTCCTAAGTGATTAGATTATTCGCGCGCATTGAAATAATGTTGATGTATGTTTAAATAAGTGATTAGATTACTCTTGCACCATGATTCATTGTTGATTAAGATTAATTGATTGATCTAGTTGATTTCGGCTTGATGGGATTAGTGGGATTTAGACACCTCCTTGTTCCTCAGAACAATCGCCAGCCTTGAGACCTTAAATGGTCAAAATCAATCGGATGAATCCTGGTCTTGAGCATTGCTTACATGTCATGGTGGTCCTAACCATTCAGAATAGGTTGGGCGGGTAGTTCCTTATTATTCAGCGATATGGTTGGTCATTAATTATATTGCTTTAGTTGATCTTGTTGTGTTGAATTGCGTCACTATCATTTATGATTATGTGTTGAGCAGGTGTCGTTATCTTTTATGTTAATGCGTTGGCTTGTGTCGTTATTTATTTCGATGATGTGTCACTTGTAATGCTTTTAATTATGATGTTGTGTTGATTGTGCGTTGATATGAATTGTGTTGATGTTAACTTCCTAATGCTTTATACACACACACACACACACACACACACACACACACACACATTTTGTACTTCGCTTTTCCTAGTCGTAACGGAGGAGACGTTACAAGAAGTACTAAACATTATGGTTGGTTACCCCAATGCTTTGGTTGATGGAGATGGATCCATATACACTCTTTAAATTTTGTAGTTTTGAATTGTTTTTTTTTGTGTGTGTTTTGATAAAAATAAAAAGAAATTATATGAGAATATCACTTTTGTGTACAGTGAATGTTAAAATATATAAATTGATCTCTATAAGTTAGTACCATATGACAATGTAGAAAAGGTAATTAACCCATAACCTACTTTCATATTTTTTTCATATAATTTTATACATTATTATTATATTTGACATTTATTATTCATTCAAATATATTTGCATGAATTATGTTATACATGTTTTTTATAAAATCCTATGTTTCTCATATGGTTTTTAAATTTGGTAAATCTATCAAGTTTTCTTACATGGATGAATAAGATCTATTATCACTTTTGATACTACAAGCATAAACAAACATGGGTTGGCATTAGTTTTTTAAAGATAATGCTTTTAATGAACATTATATTTATTTTATATTAACCTTACATTTCATTTCATGATATTTTTTCTTTAAAAAAGGAATTAACTTAAATATAGATCTTAACTTACATTGTTATTAATAAGAATAATAACAATTTTATTGTATATTAATATTTATTTTATAATATTTTTCTCACTAAAAAATATATAATAATTATTATATATGATTATTATTATAATTTTTATGCCTAATAACTACAATCAATTATGTTTTTAAATATTTATATATTAATTTAAATATTGATATAATTTCACTAAATGATACCAAGTTCTATATAAACATAGTTTTCATAAAATTTGAGAAACCTAAATCAAAAGAGTCTATTTTCTGACTTAATAACAAAGTTGGGAGTTTACTAAATGTAAACCTTAAGTTGTTTCCTTTCAGTTGCTATCCTTATAGTTTGCTTTTTTAATATAATTTTTTTTTGTATAATGTAGTATAGATAGTTATTATGTGATATAGAACAACATTTTTTTTAATGTAATTCTTTTTGGATAATGTAGCATAGAGGCTATTCTGTAATATAAAACAACACTCATATAAAAACACTAAGATATCATATTAATACTTGTCATATTAATGCAACTCGTGAATACTCCCAATGTGCACAGGATTGGTCATCCATCAATCCTTTAGTATTTTCGTTTTGGTACATGAGAAAAAAAAATCGCTTAGTTAACCTAATAGCATACTATATTTATTTTAATTTTATATTAACAAGGTTTCAATTTTAATTTCATATTGACAAAGGTTCCACATTCTTAATTATGATGTTGTTAGTCTAAAGAGGGCAAATTTTTGCACATTTGAAAACAAATCAAGGATATTTTAATTTTATATTAATAAAGGTTCTCATTTTAATTTTATATTGACAAAGGTTTCACATTCTTAATTATGATGTTGTTATTTTCAAGACTTTAATTTATTTATTTTTATACATTTTTCATTTAAAAGTTTAAAAACAAATTAAGGATGAGCATAACCAATTTAGTGTTGAGCCATTATTTCATTGTGATTTTTCAATTTTGAACATAGATTTTATTAAGTTTTGGATGGATAGGAGTTTAAGTTGTATTGTCTTTCCAAAGACCATCAACATAAGGATGTCCTACTGTGTAAAGCTAAATATTGACTTTGCTCATGATTGTTAAATATTTGAATCTACAATTTAGATAAAAAAAATTATATATATATATATAGTTGACATAACTTCACATTTTTTTTTCAATAGAAAATTTCTCTATATATTATATATGCAGTTCTCAAGATTACATCAAAAATACTAATTTCATTAACCGCCAAAAGTTCTTATCCGCAGTTCTAAAGCATATGAAGGATCTGACCCAGATCAGATTACAGAGTTACATTTATCAAAAGGATAATAGACAATGCCTCGGATAAAGAAGAGGCCAAATCCCAATACCTCCAAACTGCTAACTTAAAAAGAAATAGATGGACTGATATAGGGCCAAAAAAGGGAATAAAAAACCAATCACTTCCAACAGTCAATTATATAGGAAGAAAGTGCATAGGGGGTCTTCATGGCCATCCTGCCAAATGTTGAAATGGAGCTTTCCTTTGGGTACATGAAGAGTAATTTTGGACTGAGTATCTGCCTCCATATTTTCTTCCCTGTAGATATGATCAAATTTTATAAAGGAGAAATACTAAATCAATTCTTTGATCTTCTTCTTCCATCCCATAAGATTAGCCACATTTATGTTGCATGACTGGTTGGACTAGTCAAGAATGACCTTAGAATCTCCTAATACATGTAGCTGCGAAAAGTTTAATCTCTGAGCTAAAATTAAGGAGGCCCACAGGTCTAGGAGTTCTGCCCTGGTATTAGTACCCCAACCACAATTTAGAGTCCATCTGATGGTAGAATTACCAGAAGTTTTAATCATTCCCCCCGCTCCGCTAAGGTGTCCATTACATTGAGACACTCTATCGAACCAGCAAGTTGTATCCATAATAAGCTCAGGGTTCTTCTTGATCCTGTGTTGAAGTCGATTAATGTCCACTCTGCAATTACTGTCCATCATGCTTCTCAATAGAATACTGACCCTCTTCAAAGTCAGCACCAAAGTCTCAAATATGCACATGTTTCTTTCCAACCAAAGATTCCAGCATACTAAAATTGGGAAAGTTTTAAAATCATTTTCTTATTAATCCAATCCTCAATGCAGTTGTTTATGGATCGCCCTCTCAGGGGGTAATGATTTTGTAGTGGTCGAGTAAATCCTTCCAAAGGGTTCTAATGAACAGTCAATCAAAGAACAGGTGAGAGATAGATTATGCATCCTTGATACAAAGAGAACATTGACCTGGGTCGATCCACCCCCATATTTGAAGGGTGTCCCATGTTAGTGTCTTACTCTTTAATACTAGCCACATAAACAGTTTAAGCTTGAAATCCAGGTCCCATGTCCAGATCTGATTTCGCAAGCTCAGAAGTTGTTGGGGCCACATCTTGGCGGCTACAACATTATATACATTTTTTGCCATAAGAGTGATTGATCTCCGCTTGTCCAAAGTAATCTATCCTTACCCGCGCAGAGGTGAATCCCCAAACCACAGGTCGCCCTCGTGTACTTCGTCCATTCCATAGCTAAAGGTCTCGTGACACCCAGATCATCACTGGTCTTCCAAAGATCAAGAATCAAACCCCGGGTAGTCTACATCTTCACTTGGTATAGATAGCGAATATTGTGGGTCCTTAGCACCGATAAAATCTCTTGAGAAAGAAAGGAGAGGGACCCCACCCCAAGTATCATATATACACCAACCAAAATCACAACACCTCCTCCAGGCAACTAGCACAGCCAATAAGCTAAGAGGGGTAGGGATTTCAAGAAGCTTTTCAAGAAATGAGAAGCCCCTAGTTGTAATACATGTGCAGTTCTAAACCAAGTAGCCACTGAAGTGTAAGGAAGGTACTTATCTTTAATTACACGATGCCAAATCTCGTCCTCCATCAGAACTCTCCACAAGGAGTTAGCAACAAGTGCTTGACTTAATAGAAAAATATTTTTAAGACCCCATCCCCCTAGTCTTTTTGGTTTAGCTAGAAGGCTCCAGTTACAAACATGTAAACCTTGATCTTTACGACCCCCTGACTAGAAAAAATCATAAATCAATTTTCTAATTCTGGTAAGTACAGAGGTGGGCACTGTCGCAAGGGCCATCCAATAGACTGCTTGTGATTCCAATACCAACTTCGCTAAGATGCAACGTCCTCCCAAAGTCAACCAACAATTGCACCAGTGCTTGATTCTTTTTTCAAGCTTAATGATCAGCCACCTCCACTCATCGAAGTTTTGTGCTTTGATAAAGTACCCTAGGTACTTGAATCCTGCCTTCAGGTCCATAAAATTGTAGTTGAAAAAGGCCTTAACGTTAGTCAACACATCATCATCCACTCCCAGATAGTAAACCCGATGTGTTGCAGCACTGATCCAATAGGAGCTTCACAAGATGCCATTCTTCAATAGATTCCTTCATCATTATAAGTACATCGTCAACGAAGATGAGGTGTAAAATCTTGACCACACGAGAAACCTTGACCCCTATCAATTTTCCCTGCTCTTGTCTCTTTTTCAGTAGGATATTGGGGCTCTCCATAACTAAAATAAATAATAAAGGCAATAAGGGGCATCCCTGGTGGAGGCCCCGCTCATTATTGAAGAAGGTCGAGGTTTCACCATTAATTAAAACAACGAAATATGCGTTGGTCACATAGCTCATAATACAAGAGCTAGCAGTCGGGATAAAGCCAGTTTGTGCCAATACTAATCAAAGGTAATCCCAGCTTACAAAATCATACACCTTTTTCAAATCCAATTTTAGGATCAAAGCCTTCTGTTTTTTAGAATGGATGCTATGAATACAATCATGAGTCGTCCCCATCACATCCAATATTTGTTTGCTTAGGAATCCAAGTTGTTCAATGGCCACATCCCTGGAGAGAATCAGTCTGATTCTGATGGCTATCGCTTTTGAGATGATCTTGTAACAAATATTGTACAATGGTATGGGCCTGAAATCCCTAAAATTATGGGGCGAGTTCTCCTTCGGAATCAACACTAGAAAAGTCGAGTTAATAGCTCGCATAATCTTGCCACGGCGCCTGGATTCTTCAACCATGTTGTGTAATTCATCACCAACTATATCGAAATACATGGTAAAAAATTCCATAGTCCAGTCGTCCAGGCCCGGGATTTTGTCTTTTGCAAAATGCCTTAGAATCTCCCAAATCTCCTATTTGGATACTATATTCTCTAAAAGTATATTGTCTTCCTCTGTCACGAACTGAAGATATTGGTTGGCAAGATTTTCTTGAAGAGTCGAGTCACAAGCTCCATCCACAAAATAAAGATGCTTAAAAAACCTAGCCGCCTCTACTTTAATTTCCTCCTGACCTCTAACTGATTGTCTGTTCCCTGCCTCAATTTCCCATATATGCTTCTGGTTCCTTCGCACGCTTGCAAAATTGTGAAAAAACCTAGTATTACTATCACCACCCTTCAACTAGATAGCACGACTTTTCTCCCTCCAATGTTCCTCTTCCTTCCTAAGAAGTTCATTGCATTTTGTTTCCATCGTTTTTAATCGGGCTTCAATTACCGGATCAAAACCATCCTAGGGCCAACCAAGTAGGGTTAAGTTTAATTCTAATAGAACAACTCAATGTAGAAACCGTGTGTTGAAGTTGTGCTTCTGTTATTTAATTATTTCTACAAATATATCATAACTTTTCTACTCATAATCAATCAATTCTAATGGCATGGCTAAAGAATTATATTTTAAATCTTTATATTTTAATTGTTTTGGAAGAAGCCTAGTATACTCCAGTTTTAAATCTGAGTTAGGATGACTTTATTATATAGTTTCATAATTAACTCAGTTTTTTTTTGTTTTTTTTAAATTAGAGTAAATCAACTTCTCTTATTCCAACTTTTGCCTCAGTCAATCTTATTAGCCATGAGCTCATAGCACCTTTTCCAAAGACAGGAAAATAGTCTTATAAACAGGAAACTGTGAACTAGTCCAGCAACCCAAATTTCATGTACTGTCATGCAGGTATCTTTTATCTTTTTCTCTATGTGCATATGTACCATTAAGGTGCAAAAAAATATTTTTTCGCAGTAATTTGAATTAAGTTAGGTTTGGGATTAAATATAGTAGTGGTTATTATAATTTAGAAGTATATTTAATAGGTACACCAATAAATTATGATTTAGTAAGAACAAAAACTTCAATAAACACTCAAACTTATGATTTAGGAAGGACAGAGACTTCCATAAACACTCATATTTATGATTTAGTAAAGAGAGAAACTTCCATAAACACTCTGACTTATGATTTAGTAAGGAAGGAGCGCTCTGAGTTTCAGGAATGGTGATTTTTTTGAAAAGGCTTTTTGGCGGGAAAGATTAATGTTGAATGGCAAATTTTTTGAAAAGGATTTTTGGCAGGAAAGAATGATGCTATCGGTGATGAGGTTTCTGTTCCAAGAGAACCAGTAGCATTGGAAGAGGATTATCCTCCGTTGGATATACACTTCCAGTTTTTATTTATTGGTTTTAAGCTAGGGGCTAATCACTGTAGGTTTTTCAGGGGTCAGGAACTACACTTTCCTGGTTAATAGAGGAGTTTTCATGCCATAGGCACTGCTTGGATTGGAGGCGGATGGTGGGGTCCTTGTTTATTCCTTAGTGTGACCATCTTATTTCCCTCCTTTGGTTACGGTGTGCCTCTACCACATTTTAGAACTATCATTACTGTAGTTATCACCTTTTGCATTAAAAATGTTTTAGCTGAGTTGCAGTTAAGTGAAGTATTCGACTATTTTGTTGGTAGCTATTAGAGGTGTCACTATTTATGTTGTTCCTTTAATATTTCATCTATCCTTTCTAGGTAACTGTGTTAACTTCATGGATTTTTTCAATGATCTCGAAGGTTTCCATATTTAGAATTAATGGAGGTTAACAGATGGACAATTTGCCTAATGAAACCCATGTGACTATATGTTATTAGTTTTAAGTCTACTAATTCTATTGGCTGGTGGTGACACCTGATTACTGGGCATTACTAGTGGACTATAGGTGGCCACTAAATGGCTCCTATCAAACTGGTCACTTTAAATGATGAGGTCAGAGATATGATGGGAGAAGTGGATGAAAGACTTTGGCAGGAGGTTGGTCTTTTCACACCCATTGATAACTTGTGGAAACAAGATTCAACCCATTTCTCTTCTGACCCAAAGGAGTCTACACCCCCTCTTTGGCCTCTTCGCAAGTGTCCTCTCTGTGGTGGGGTGGACTGTCATCCTTCTCTCCTAGATACTTTACCTAACTTATACAACACTGGGACGGAAGCTCTTCAATTATCCTCTGAGGGAAACCAGGGATTCGAAGATAGTCGGGAAGGCTTTACCGGTGTTAGGAGGAAGGATGTTAATAAACATTTTCCAACTCTCAAGTATAGAAGACAATGGAAATCGAATAAGGTTCTGAGGCGACTAGTTCTTGGTTCCAATATAGGTTTGGAGGAAACGTGCAGGATGGTGCTCTACGGGTTGGTGGGTAGATTTACTTATGGGAAATTGCAGAAGGATACTCTTACAGACTAGCTGGAAAAGGTCTAGAAGCCACTATTAGGTTACATCCCTGAGATATTCTACTTTACTAAAGGATGGTTTGGGTTCCTTTGTATATCTCCATAGGATGCCTCGCTCCTTCTGGAAAAAATATGGATTAATGGTGGCAGCAGTCTTATGATTAAAAGGTGGCGAGTGGCCTTTGATATGGATATCAAATATTTTTCACAAAGACATTTATGGGTTCTCATGCCAAGGTTACCTTGGCACTTATAGAATGAAGGTGTGCTTCAGGCTATAGAAAATTCTCTTGGCGTTTTTCTTGCAGTAGATATTGATTCACTTTCTACGGGTTCAAGGAAGATTGGTCGGGTTTTAGTTGAAATGGATATACACCAGGGGCTTCCAGAAAATTTGAAGATAGAATGGAGGGGTTGTCGCTTTCTCCAACGTTTGGACTATTTAGGTGTTCCATTTAGGTGTAGTTTTTGTCGAAGCAAAACTCACTTGTGGCGCAACTGTAAAGGTTTTGTTGATACCGAGGATGAACCTGAAGACACCTCTCCGGGGTATGAAACTCAATATTCTTCACAGGACACAAGTTTCTATGGTCTTGGACCAATACACCTGGTGCAGGAAGATGACAGTTTACTAGAAACTGTGGAGTCGATTGTGGGTAAGTTGAAAAAATATTGTCCTATTCTCTTTTACTCTTTGCCTATTTTGGAACGAGATGTGATAAACTCCTCAGAGTGGTTAAAACTCTCGACGAAAAATATTGAATTTTCTCGGGTTGTTGGTGGGGGGGTTCCTATTTATTCTAGTCAACCTGTTGTGTGCGAGGAGAATTTGAATCCTATTCCTGTTGTTTCCTCAAGCGATGCTCCTTTAATTTCTCATCGTTCCCAGGATGAGTCTATAGATCGAAATCTTCATAACCTCTCTTCAGGTCATTTGGGTATATTTTCCATAGAACCATTAACTAGGTCCCAGCCACAATAGTTGGATAGGCCCTCATTGCTTTCGGGTTACCGAGAACCGGAGGATGACAAGTCCACTGTGTTTGATGTTCTAGACTCCTTTTTACCTTTTATTCATGACTGAGATTCTTCGATTAAGTTACCAGTCTTCCTGGGAAAGTTTGTTATCACTAGTACATATTGTAAAAATTCTGACGTTCTATTTGCAGCGTTATGGAAAAAACTAGTCATATTGTCAAAAAAGAGAGGAAATTTTAATTTTTTTTTTCCATATTGCCCGATAACGTCGCTATTGACACATTGACATATCTCTTTCCACGTTGTCATCTCTCTTGCCATGTTTTCCACATAGTCGTCTCTCTTGCCATGTTTGTGACATAGTCGTCTCTCTTGCCACGTTTGTGAAGATAGTGGTCGCAATTGCGACGTTGTGGAAACTAGGTTTTCCCCCTCCAACGGTCACCTAGTATTTTGACCAAGTCAACTTTGATTTGGTCAATAATCGTCGGAATTGCGACGTTATAAAATCTATAAATATGTTTCATTTTACGGATGTTGCGACAATTTTGCTATAATAACGACACTTCAAAAAGGGTTTGTGAGTCTTCTCATCTAGAGTAAAACTATTAAAATACATTGTACTAGGGCTCTTCTCGTTTTGTTTTAATTTTATGGTCGGTAGAATTTTAAAGGAAACAACTATTAAAAGACATTATACTAGGGCTAGAGTACATGATGGACAATGATGACCTGTGAATGGGGCCAACGTTGAAATTTTTCAAATTTTTTTTGTATGACATCATACATCCTTGAGTCTTGAAACCCTCCCATACCCTCAAAACATGTGTCTAGTCTAACCATGTCAAATTTCGATGCATATAGGCATATATTGAAGAAATTGCAACGTTGGCCCCATTCACCGCTCACTATGCAGGGTCGGTGCATGACAGTTTTGGTGGTTGAATTGGAAGTTCCATGACATTTCAAGAGAGTTCCAACAAAGATTCTACAGATGGAAACAATGACATTCAACAATGAGATGCCCATTATGAACGTTGTTGCAAACATGGATGATCTCAAAGATTATGTGGTCGGGACATCATACATCCTTGAGTCTTGAAACCCTCCCATATTGTCAAGGCATGTGTCTAGTCTAACCATGCCAAATTTCGATGCATACAAACACATATTGAAGAAATTTCAAAGTTTTCCCCATTCACTAGTGCTCACTATGCGGGGTTGGTGCATAACATTTGTGGTGGTTGAATTGGATGTTCCATGACATTTCAAGAGAGTTCCAACAAAGATTCTACGGATGTAAACAACGACATTTGAAAAATATGAGACGCCCCATTATGAACATTGTTGCAAACATGGACGATCTCAAAGATTATGTGGTCGGGACATCAAACATCCTTGAGTCTTGAAACCCTCCCATACCGTCAAGGCATGTGTCTAGTCTAACCATGTCAAATTTCGATGCATACAAGAACATATTGAAAAAATTTCAACGTTGGCCCCATTCACTAATGCTCATTATGCAGGGTCGGTGCATGACATTTGTGGTGGTTGAATTGGAAATTCCATGACATTTCAAGAGAGTTTCAACAAAGATTCTACGGATGAAAACAATGACATTTGAAAAATATGATATGCCCCATTATGAACGTTGTTGCAAACATGGACGATCTCAAAAATTATGTGGTCGGTACATCAGACATATTCCTTGAGTCTTGAAACCCTAGTCCCATACCATCAAGGCATGTTTCTAGTCTAACCATGTTGAATTTTGACGCATACATGCACAGTTTGAAGAAATTTCAACGTTGGCCCCATTGACTGCTCACTATGCGGGGTCGGTGGATGAAATTTCACTATGCTCATTCACCTTCAAGGCATGCCTCATTCACTATGCTCACTATGAGACATCCATTATATTGAAGGTTGATGCAAACATGGATGATCTCAAATATTATGCGGGGACATCAAACATCCTTAAGTATCAAAACCCTCCCATACCTTCAAGGCAACTATCTAGTTTAACCATGTCAAATTTTGATGCATACGGGCACAGATTGAAAACATTTCAACATTGGCCCCATTCACTGCTCACTGTGCGGGATCAGTGGAATAAATTTGTGATGCGTGTATTTGAAGTTCCATGACAAATTTCACGATAGTTCCGACAACGATTCTATAGAAGGGAATTACGAATGATGACAATGAGAGGTGCATCATGATGAACATTGATAAAAATGTGGATGATCTCAAAGATTATGTGGAGACATCATACATCCTTGAGTATTGAAACCCTCCCATACCATCATGTACAAGAGAGGAGGTGCAAGAAGGCATCACAAAATTAGTGAATATATTAACCCAAACACCACTAAAGAATTCTCATAGTCATCTACCACAAGATATGACCCAACACTCAATATTAAATGTACATGATATGGCTTTGATGATCCAATCTCTTCATGTGGGTATCACATTGGTTGAAGGAAGTGACCCACTGAAAACTCTAAAGATAAGCCAATTGGATCCTCCACTTGTTCCTTTGTTAACCAATGTTTTAAATATCATATAGGAAGTGCCTCCAAAAGATATTATTGATGTTCATAATGATAAAGAGACAATCTTTTGAAGGGAAAGACTCACTATTGGGATTGAATTGTAAGGTACAACAGAAGGTCAATAGACCACAGGTAAAACAAAAAAAGAGGATGAAAGATGCAATGATATTGAAAGTCATGACCTAGTATACCAAACATGGAGAGTTGAAGCACACATGTTCAAAACATGTACACCACTACTTGAGGCGATGATAGGGATATTAGATAAAGCAAACCTCCCAAGAAGGAAACAACTATTGGTTCCACCTAGGACTCAAATACATGTGAATATGAAGATGAATATGAAGAGATGGAAGACATGTTGAAGGACTAGGGGAAAACATTAAAGTCATTCATACTAGTTATGGCTTTAGGACTTTAGTATATGCTGAGGGATCAAGATAGAAAGTACTAGGATGAATTGATGAAATGATCATTCAGATAGCTCAATATAGAAATTACTAGGATGAATTGATGAAGGAATGTCATTGAGGACATGAATTGATGAATTGAGGACATGGTGGTACCAACTTAAAAAATAGAGAGATGTGATTTTTGTCACCTGGAATGAAGTTCACTAGAAATAATAAAGAGTATTAGAGATAGTGGAAGAAAGAAAATAGGATATTGGGCATACCTTTAAGTGATATAAGACTAAAGTGGTGGAAGACCGAAGGCACTTGGAAAAATCTAGAAAATATATCAACTAGTTCATAGATGAAGAACTAAAATTAAACTAAGGGTTTGTGAGTTTAATTGATTCCTCCTACCTTCATGCACGACTATATAAATGTAAATGCCTCGACTTATTTGGATGTTGAATATTAGCTAGATATTATGTGGGTAGTGGATGTGAGATATTGGGTCATGTTTTGGACCTATACTATTGTTGCATCTTGGTGAATGAATCAATGTCATGTAAGTATGTACTAGATTGTGCTCAAAGTTAATGGAATGAGGCCCTCCTTTAAATTTTTCGTTACCTCTATATTGTATGGTGGCGATGTCATTTACTTCTATTTTTTATATATTGTGTTAAATGACAAAATTTTGATTACATAGATGTTGTGTACTTAGATTTATATGAATCATGATCTATATCGTAATGTTCAATAGTTGAATGGGTAGAAGGAGGCTGCAATTTCATGTTAAGAGGTATGCAATGATAATTACTATTTAGTATACTTATAAATATAGGAAATGGTTGTGTTAGTCATATTTTTTTATCCCATACAAAATCCTTTATGTCTCGACAAAATGCTTTTGGTGAGACCTCCCCCTCTATGGGGATTGAAATGTCAATGCCTAGACTACAATAGATCCCTTGTTAGACATTGATGCGGACTTGGGTCTCAAGTTGAACCAGCAACACATCCATGTATAAATATTAAATACAATCAACTATCATCACTTTAAATCACACTATCTAGGTCCACAACCGACAAAATAAGGATGCATTTACAATATTTTACAATCAAATAGAATGTCATAAATGTATGTTTGTTTTTTCACAAAGCATAAGGACTCAACACTATATGGTTGATATAGTGAAGTATTATTGCCAAGTTGGTTTTCGTTGCTTCTTTCAAGAAATTACTATGCAAAGTCTTCAAAATACAAAATTGGGTGGTCAATGTTATATGTCTAAAGAGTTGGATTTTGAAAATGATGATCAAACCAAAGAATATTACTGAACTAGTGTGGAACTATAAAGTGAGAAGCGAGAGAAAATTTGTGAGTCTCGAGTTGAGAATGCTTGCAAAATCCAAGATATAGTCAGGTTTAAAAATAGTTTCTAATTTTTAATAGTTGAGAGAGGAAAAAATTGTATCTACCATATCCGATAAAAATCCAATAGTTACAAGCCACTTAAATGTGAACAATTCATCAATCATTAAGTCAAAGAGTAGGAGAGGGGAAGCATGAGAGAATGCACACAACATAATGCATGAGAGCCCTGTTCTATTTCATCGGTGTCGAAGGATTATGGATACCCTAATGAAGCTCTTACCTACAAAAGACAATGGTATAATATCCAAATCATATATGTTGGATCTTGCAAGATGTCAAAATTTGATAACTTTTCATGCAAAATCTCTATAACATGTTAAATCAGTATTCCTCTATTGAAGTACTACATGTGTGTTTTATTCAAATCCAATCCTTCCAAAGGTCATGTGCAAACCACTAACGTAATTAACACATATTTTCATCAAGGATGAGCCCAATGAATCTAAAAACTATCACTTCAAAGAATCTATTGATTGTAAGTTCATTCATTTAGCCCCACTTATCCAAAAGTGGATAATTAATTTATATTTCACCCCACCCATCCTCTAGTAGGTTTTGAACCATTTACCTCAACTGCCCAATCCCTTTGTATTTTTTTCATCTTTCATATGTGCATTTGAATGTATTAGTATAAGTTATGTCTCTTGTAAGTTTCCCTATGCTTCAACTGTCATAGTACCAAGCGAATGCCACATTGACTCTCATTAGTCACACATATGGAGATAGCCACATGTGAACTTTCAAAAATATTCATTAGGATATTCTAGAGGGTCTAAAACCCTAACCCTAATCAAGATTTAGGGTATGATAAAACCTAACTCCAACCTTATATATTCATTAGGATATGTTAAACATTGAGTTGTAAGGAAAAAAAGGGTTTTCATTCCTATTGTATTGATTTGTTGTTCCATGGGTGAATAGAAAAAAGGAGTGGGATATTTTGAGCAGAATAGAGGAAGTAGAAGACCATGTATCAACCATTTGAGCCACAATGTATAATATAAATCCATAGTGAGTCCATGTCTCTTTATATCTTTCATTTTATATATGAGAATAAAATATCAAGGCACAATTCTCATCTTCTTGTTGGGTTATCTCATATTGGGTTTTCGATGGCACATATTCTGTTCATGGTGTGATGGTGTGCTCATTTTATTGTTGTAATTTCTCTTTATATTTTCCATTCATTTCATTATTTTGATTGTTATCATTATAATGTTACATTTTTAATTAAAATTAAACGCTACATAATAGAGGTTAACTTCATAGTATTTTGTAGTTACTTGTAAAATCTATTGTGACGAGCTGTCCAGTGGAATATCCACAACAATTTACAAATCATATTGGTATTACAACAAATTTCTTTGTGGTGTTTTTGGGATAATGCAAGATCCCAAAATCCTCATAAATAAAGAAGTCTCAAACCCTAACCATGACAATTGAGTACACTAGCAATCCAAAGGATGACTAGTAGGAGAAATTTTCAAGACTAGAAGCACAAGTCTCGAACATCTCCTGCAATATGGTGATACTAATGTCAACTATAGAGATAAAGTTTAGAAATTTCAAGGAGCCTGGAAACTCTAACTTGGGCATTGTCTCTACCAAGAACCTTGAAGATAAAGAAGAGCTAGAGAAAGAGAAACCAAGTTCCAACATCACATATTCTTAGCCCCTAATTGAAGTGGAAGAAAAAGTGGACTCAAACCCTATCAAGGTGAGATTGAAGCTATAAAGTTGAATAAAGGGTTGAAAAAGTTATTCGTCTATTTTTAATGTGTAAAACATAAGAGAAGAGTAGAATATACCACTGAAGTCAGAGCGTCATGCTCAAACTTGGTGGGAAATTCATATGAAGAGACTTAGACTAGAGGGTGATCCACTAATAGCTAAGTAGGAGGTGGTTAAAATTTTCATTAAATCCATGTTTTACCATATCGGGTGCAAATAGGACCATGATAGTCTCATGTGATGGATCATATATGGCATTTTCCACCTCAAGGTTTAGCTATAGAGGACTAATGGAGGGATTGTTTAGTGGACTTCCTTGGTGGGGTGGGAAAAGGGGGTTTTCCATCACTAGGGGTATTTATGGGAATAGAATAATACTGAGAAAAAGATAAACACTTAGAGGTATGGTTTTATCCAGTGTCAACCTAGGTGGCACATATGTATTGGGAAGTTCAATGCCAAATCATGTTGGTACAAGTAATTGGGGGCTTTGGCCGTAGTTTGATGATAGACAAGTAGACTTGCACCCATTGTTGGCACAGGGGAAGACCCAGGGTTCAACGCTACAACAACGCACCAACAAAACCCTATTTACCGGCCCTTTCGGAAACATCTGCGAAGCAGATGAAGTCTCACCCGAGGTAGAGGCAGGGGTGGTTGCAAGACTCAGATTTCTGCAACCTTAGCTAGGAAACCGATCTATGATTGTAACACCTTAACACAACACTTAGAAGTTATAGTTCATTAGTATTCATCCTTTATTTACAGCGCAGATAAACCCTAATTAAGAGAGCAGTGCAGTGTTCACTCAAATCTAATATGTTCAAGCACTAAGCACATCCACATAGACCAGATATAGTATTCAAACACATTATTCATCACTAATCTATCGTATTAGATTCATCTAACATACATCAGTGCACTAATCATTTAATCACATAAACAAGAGAACAACCATAAAGCACAAAGCAACCACAACACAGGATATACGTGGTTCACCCCCAGCTTGGGGCTACGTCCACCAACTCTTCTTTTCTTTTATTTCCTTCTGTCAATCTGTTACATGCACAGAGCGATCATATCCTACTTCGCATAGGATAGGAGATCTACACACACTTCGCTAGATCCTCCTTCCCCGATCTAGGTCACAGCGCAAAGCCTTTACACAGTCTCTTACAATCACTTGCACTTAGCTCTGCAAGTTCTCAACATAGCATGCACAAAGAATTTACAACTATTACTTGGTCTTAGCACTTAGCACGACATCACATAGATTCCTTTTCACTACTCCCCTTAATTACTTTGCCTAGACATCTATTTATACTTTACAAAAGGGCCTAAACGTGGGTAAACCCATGGGCCGACATCCCATACCCATTACATAAGCCCAAAATCCAAAAATCCCTAAAAAGGGGCTGAGGTATCGCGATCTCTTCTTAGAATTGTGGTCCACCTTCGACATCCTATCGAAGTCCCAAACATAGGTCAAACATGACCAAGGATCCTCAAAACTTGGTCAAGGGCCAACAGGCCCCCAACACTCACATGTGACTCATCCCGAGTCACTCTGATCTGGGTAGCTCTACTTCAAAAGCCTCGAGCTTGGCTCAAGCTGCTTCGACCTGTTGTTGTGCCAAGGTCTCCTACTCAACGAACTCTTGGATAACTTCTTCGTTGACAGGTCCCTCTAAGCGTTGTCCGGCTGTAGTGATGACTTGCTCCAGTTCTTCTCCTCGGACTTCAATTTCTGTGAACAGTTAGCAAGCCTCATCCTGTATTGGTTGGAGCCTCTGAGTCACTTCCATGAATTTGCTCTGAATGGTGTGGACCTGTTGTTGAGCAGTGCGCTATTCTTGTGATCGCTTCATCCTCTCGACTGCTAATAGTGGATTCAACTGTGCCTGTACTATTTCTTCTTGCTTCTTTGCCTCCTAGAGCTGTGACTCCAGTGCCTTCAATTCATTATCCTCAGTGAATCGCTCGTAAGTCCGGGCACTATGATCACTTAGATTTTTAGATTCCATGGTGAGGGCCTTTATTCTCTCAACTGCCCTTCGAGCATTTGCTTCTCTTTGGTCTCACACATCCTGCAGAGTGCTTGGCACTATTCGTAGCTTCATATCTATGATTCTTTGTTGAAGCTCCTGGATAGCTTCTACAATATGCACTACTTGATGCTCTATTGTTCGTCCTTTTTTTGTCCTAATATTGTCACAGAGTAAAGTGCTATGTTGACTACTTCTTTGACTCTGAGCTATTCTACAAGAAGATGCTCTTTCTCGTGTTGGATATGTGCTTTATCCTCTTCAAACTTGGTTTGGAGAGAAGCCTTCTCCTGCTGTGAAACTCGGTGTTTCTCTATGAATACTTCTTGTACTTTCTTTAGGGCCTCTGTGGAATGTTTTGTTTCTTCCTGCACGCGGCGAAGGCGAGCTTCGATCACATCAACTAGTCTGCAGATTTGGGAAGGCTCATCTCCCAACTTTAGTGCTTATGATGGTGGGGTCATATTGGATACTGCATGGCTAGAGTAAAGGGAATATCGTACCCCTCTGAGTTCAACCTTGATTCTGTCGTACATCTCCTCCTGCTTGGCTTCATGTTTGTGCAAGACATCCTGCAAGGCATCTTCTACAACTGCGATGATGAATTCGAAGTCATCTACAGTGAGCATAGTCTGCATCTTATTCAAGGTGGCTCTGGATTTCTTTCAGGAAGTGGGTTTCATGGGAGAAAACTTCCTTTTCTTAGAGGGATCAGTCTCATCCAGAGGATCCCTAGGCAGTGTTACTTCACCTTTCTTCTGTTGATATTATTTTCCATTAGTCTCTTCTTGATCTACTTCATCATCACCTCCTCGACCAGGTGACTCTGAAGAAGTTTCTTCTGAGGCGTTGCTCAGGTTTTGTACCTCCTTGATATTCTTCCTTCTACTAGGTCCAGAAGTATCCTTTCCTTCATGAGTGGTCTCTGGGCTGCCAATTAGTTCAAGGTCAGACATTTCTTCAGGGTCAGCAGGGATGAGGAGCTTTGCAGACCATTCCTTGGTTATCTCTTCGAGGTCCTCCTCTATGAGCTTGTAGTATGATTGAATCTCTTCTTTATCCTCATCAGCGCACATGGTGATATATATGAAGTGTCGATCTACATGAAACTTCATGAGCAGTCTGAACTGGTGCAGGGTGTTCAGCATCATGTGAGGGAAAACTCTAATAGCCCTCTTCAGTTGTAGATAATCTATATGAAAGACCTCATTCAACTACCACTATTTTCCCATATCGCTCAAGTACTAGAGTGTGGTGAACTTTGCAGCGAGCAGCTCGAACAGCTCAATGTCTAGGAAGGTCGCACCTTCTGACATTTCCCAAGAAGTAAATGCGATGAGTATCAGGAGCTAGCTAAAGTGGAACTCATAGCCTTGATCTTGAGCTTCGCGACAGTCTAATTCCAACTGGTTGACCAAGTACTTCACCCAGTTCATCTGGAGTCCTTCTACACATTTCCCGGCGAGGTCAACAATGAATCTTGTGACCTGTGTAGGTATGTTCTTTCTCACTGGCTTTCCTGCAATCAGCTGACAGGCTAGGCGCACTGCACCATTCTGGATGGAATCTACCTTGTAGCCTCGCATCCCCTTTTCTACACGCCATATGTGTCTTTTATATTCTCTGTTAATGTATGATCTGTAGCCTTCTTAGGGTAGAATTCATGTGGGTCGGGTCCCTGCATGCTCAATCCGGTGATCCTGTGGATCGACTGTGATGCGTCGGTCTAGCCATAGATAGTCGTCATGGTAGCATGATAAAAGGATCTTAACATAGGCGTTAACCTCCTGGTGCCTTCCAAAATATGAGATCTTCATCACATTTAAAAGGGTGGACTACACGAGGTTCATAGGCCATGGTTGGGGGATTATTTTTGAATTCTTCCCCTTCATCCTGGTCAAATATTTGTAAGGAGAGAGCATGGTGTAGTTCTTGCAGTCCCCTAGGTTGAAGTCATTGAACTTCAATGTCACGATCTTATCCTGTTTCATTCTAACTACACGTATCCCCTTCGGGAGGTATGCAGTAACCAGGGTGTAATCAAAATCTCTTAGGACACTGTCATGATTCACCGTTCTAGCCAAAGGTGGGGTGTAGTCGGGAAAGATAGTGTGGATTAACTTCACATTTTCCAAGTCATCTCGGTGATTGGTTCTCTTCTCTATTGCAGGTCAGGATGGTCCAGATCTGCGAGCATTCAATGGGGAGGCTTGCACTCCTCTCGTCGACGAAGCTTGAGCTCTGACGGACATCACCTTCTCAGCCATAAGGTCGATTAGAACTTCTTCGACGACTTTCTCTGTAGTGTTGATCTCGTCCGACATACACGCTCGAGATCAGATAACTTATCTCAACAACTGAGTACACAATGCAATACAACAGGTGTCAATATCAGTAAACAATGTGGTAGCAATGAGTTCTCTCTTATACAATTCGCAAAAGTGTTCTCGGTGCAAAAATCGACGAAATAAGTAGACAATGATGTAATGGATCTCTCCAATAGACAAGAGGCCTTCATCAATGCATGTTTTTCCGTTGTGGCGTGGTCCCAATGGTCTTATGGAAATATTTCTGGCCATAACGGTTGTTCTAACCATTTGGGGTGTCAAGATAACGTTTATAATGCTTTCAATGGTTATATTGCTTCGCCATGGTGAAGTTCCATGTTGCGTTGTTCTGATATCTTGGCAAAGTTCCAATTTTGCAAATATTCCTTCGGTGAAGTTCCCTCTAGAATCTTCTGTAACTTTTCTATCTTTGCTCTCTTCTTACTGAGCTTTCTAGCCTTCTTCCCTGTGATCTTCGTCTTGATATTCCTTTTTCCATTTTTATTCTTATCTCCTTTTGGCATAGTAACTTCGTGTTGTTGAGATTGTTTCGTAGGGTTCAAGGGAAATACTTCTTCTCGGTCTGGGGTAGGTGTTTCAGTCTTTTGTGAGTCTTCTTGTGTTATTTCAACTTCGATATACAAGTTTTTGGTTCTATATAGCTTCGATTTGTTCTCGTGTTCTTCAATTAAGTGTGTTATCCTCCTAGTCATGAAATCTTTTAATTCTTGCTTCTTCTGTGCCAAGACTTCCTCTTCTTTTCTTCTGGCCTGATCCTTTTCATTCCAAGTTTTTCCTAGTAAGATAGCAAACGAGGCGTTCTTCTCAATAAACTTAAAAACCTCAAGATCTTCCTCTGTCGAAGTTCCATGAGCACTCATAGATATCTGGGTGAGTCTTCCACATAGGGTTATCAACTTTCCTCTAAATAATCTTATTCCTCCCAATGAAGGACTCATAGCAGGTTTTCCTAAAATTTCCCAAGTTCTTTCTATCATGATATTCACATGTGTTTCCTCATCCAGAACACAGTCAGTGTCGAAGTCTCCTATTCTTGTTTGTATGTATTCTTTTTCTTTGAAGATCTCTGATAAGTTGATATTTATGTGATCTTTTAGGGTTTCTTTCATCTGTAGAAATATATTCTCTGATTCTTTCTGGAGTTCTTCCATGGTCTCAGTTTCTTGACCTTCCTTAGGGTTTTCTTGTCTCATATTCATTATTTCAAGCTTAGCAATCATTCTAGGGCAATCCAAAACTTCATTGTCCATAGCTTTTCAACAAAGACAACGAGGTATTCTACCAGGGAACTCCTTAGCAATATGTTCTGGTTTTCTGCAACTATAACAAAGGGTTAATCCTCGCTTTCTTTTAAATGATCCCCAGTATTTCCTATCCCGCGCACTAGGATCATAGTAGCTATCCTGCAAAAAATTATTTCTAGGATCCTACATCCATTTGTTAGTCCAAACATTCTTTCTATGCATAAGAATAACATATCTTTAATTATTTCTATCAGATATACTCATATCAAACTTTCTTTCATCTAGTTGTGCCCTACTTTTCAAGCTAGGACAAAATTTATCAAACATACCTAGATCCATACTTTTGAAACAAAAATTTCCACTTATCTTACCTTTTTCAATCAAAACTTTTCACTATTCTTACCTTTAACTGTTAAGCCCTAATATTGGCTCATTACCCCTTAATTGGGGCATATTATATTAGTAATGTTATTTTATTTATGTCGGATTTAGGCCATTAGTTTTAATTATACCTCCTAGTC
>JZKD02S2077924.1:171918-185760 GCA_000966675.3 Picea glauca | reverse complement strand
ACTAAAGAACATAATCCACATAATCCACCTAAGGCTCATCATGTCACCATAATATGGTATTAAGAGATTTATTGGTCCCTGACAAATTGGGCACTTGCAGTGTTGTAGAGAAAAATTGTGATTCCAGAGAGGAAGTATACAATCTCCATGAAACTAATAAGCATAATTTTCCTTACAAGGAAAGTCAAAATTGTTACGAGAGATTAAACAATAATAATTTTCTAGGGGAGAATACAATCTCATTAGAAATCCTTCTTGTTCTGTTGGAGTAACCCTGGGTGAGTCTATATTATTTTATGAGTAAAGTTCATTGACACCATCCACATTATTTTCAAACATCTTGGGATTACATTCACTCCTTGAAATAATTAATGCATTCAACACCTACAACAATTAAGATGTGTCAATAATAGATAGGAGCAATGCATCCACAATGAATGGGATTTTGACATGTATTACAAATATCCCCAGTATCATATATGATTGAGCAGACCATATTAACACATCTCCTTGATGGTATGTCACCTCATCCAACATAGCTTAAAGGTATAGCAACAAATCCATCAAGCTCTATCAAATTTGGTTTAAATTCATTTTCCTTCTCTTTGCTTTTCAATTATGTCCATTGTGTGCTTCCTCTTCATCAATAACTAATATATGGTTATTGATTGTGCTAGTTGTTCCTTCCAAAACTCTGTTTGAATATTTAAATCTTCCTACGACTGAGCCAAAAACTCCATTTCCCTGCATCATGCTCATGGAGTATTGCAATCAAGTGTTTTACATAACCAAATATGATCTAGTGTATCATGACATAAATTTCCCTTCTTTATTCATATTCAATAGAGTAATATAAATAAAATTGAATGGAAAGCTAAAAATCAAGATGAATTTGTGAACACTAAAGTCTCCTTTTCAAAGCATCCAAACAATGGTTTCTATCTTGGTCCCATAAAAAGCACCATTTCCTTTATTAATCTACCATGGTTTGATTAATCTCCTTGAGAAACCATGTAGGTTGAAATTTTTGACCCATTCTTCAAATATTCATTCCAGTCTATGTATGAAAAAATATCTCCATTTCCCACAACCTATAGGTCAATAGGAGTTTGTCTTTACCACTGGTAGATGTAATCCCAATCTCTAATCTTGCTATAATTTATTTTTCATGTTTTCCCATGTATTTTTATATATACTACTCTTGATTTATTGATGTTTGAAATAAGTGGGTAGACACAATTCCTTCCTTTAAAAATAGCATAATTGCATCTTAATTGTTAAGAGTTTTTCCGTGACTCTAACAATAACTTTAATTGTATTTCACAGTCTTGAAATTTTTTCAAGAAGAGAAGAACTATATATTTCCATGAGATTCATTTTACACCTTGAAGCGATAAGGATTTGGTGGTTTCCACTGTTGGGTTTGGTGAAGAAACTTGTATAATGAACCATATTTTGGAGAATCTAGATAGTTTCAACTTTCTTTTGAGGTTGTGTACATTGTCAATAGTCTATGTCAGAGTATTTACCAGGTATCCAAACAGAGAAGAATGGTATCCACATTGAATTTGATGTCTTGACTAAAGCAGAGAGCACACAAAGAAGTGAATATGCCAGTCATCGAAGTGCATCAAAAATTTCATACTTGTCTATTGGGTAAAATATCAATTGTCAGTTTCATGGATTTCAATCTTTAAAATGAAGACATGGACAATATGGAATTAGGCCCAACATCTAAGGTGACTGAATGAAATGCCATCATGCATGACATGAAATTCATAGCAAAGGGTTTTCCATTTGTCATCTGACTAATTGCAAAGGGTCTACCATCTAACTAATTTCCTTGAAGCATTTGTATGTATTACTAAAAAAATAATTAGTATTACCCCAAATAAGGACAAGCTAATTATAAAAGTGAAAATCATTGGTTTTAAATATAAGAACCATGCCATTAATATAAAATTGGGGTGAAAATTAGCATGTTTCCACTTTCTATCTTTTGGTAACACCAGCTTATGTTGGAACTGGTCTTATGGGAACATGTGCAAATAGATCCACTCCACTTAAACTGGTTTGACAATTTGATCTGTATTTGAGAAAGGTGGATCTTGATCATGATCTAGTGGATCTTTATCTAGATTTGAAACAAGAATATCGACATATTATATTTTCTCTCAAACACTTTCGAAATGGAAAAGATGTTATAAGCTTCTCTCCTGCATCTAGGGACTATGTTGTTGAAGCTAGCACTAGATATTTATCTACACCAGTATCTGATCTTTATGATCTAATTACCAACAATAGGAAATTGGGGTGAAATACCTCTGGATAATGGCCATTAACAAGAAATTGGGAAAAATACCTCCCAATAATTGCCAATAACATAAAATGGGGGCGAATGGAAATATATGGTTCGAATTTTAGAAGGTGAAATCCATTTCTTTTCTCTCCTCTCCCAAATACCCGTGGGTGAAGGGTTTTAGATTTAGTTTTTTTTAAATAAATTTGGGGCTATGTATAATTAAACCCCTCAGGCCCCTCTATGGAAAAAATTCTCCCAGCTAAAATTTTAAGCCTTCTAATTTCTTCCATGGGTGAAATTTTGCCCCTAAAATTTTCTATGTATATCAATGTGTTGTAAAGGACATGATTGATAGTTTTGAGGTGGTTTCCTCGGGATATTGTGATGAATTTTGTCTTATGTTCATAGTGGGAAATAATCTTTCTTCAAATAAAAACAAGTGTGTTGATATGGTAGCCAATGTCAATGACACTAGCATGTTATAGCATCAACATGTCAATCCCACAAAATATGGATCTTTGTGACACAAGAGTTGACTACATATGGTTGATGAAATTCCATGGATTGAACCATCCAATGGTGTTTGTGATGGGTGTGTATTGAGGAAGCATAATCAAGAGTCATTTCCTAAAAACAAACCGAGGAAATATTCACGACCCATTGTATTGATTCATAGTGATATTCATGGGCCTATGGCTTACACCTTATAATGGGGGAGGCAAGTATTTTCTCACCTTCATTGATGATTTTTCCTACTTTCTTTGGTTATACACCATTAAATATAAAGATGAGGTGTTTGGATATTTTAGGGAATTCTAACTCTTGTGGAAAATCAAAGCATCTAGAATATCTGTTGTTGATGGTGGAAGTGAATATATTAGCAATTATTTCCACTCATTTATCATAACTCAAGGCATAAGTAATGGTGGACAGAAGGGCATCCAATGCAAGGATCCAAGATTTTTACTCTAACAAAAAATTTAAACTTTAATTTTTGAAAATGCATGATATGTTGCATTATGAATCAAGATGCATGGACACCAATATTAGTACATCCAAAAGCCAAAAATCACCCACACATAAGTTCTTTCCTATATAATCATATATGATTTGGTCCCAACTTGAAGGTTGTCTACATCTTTTCTAGAAATGGCCTTCCTGAATAATTTCTAAATAACAAATTATGATCTAAATATATAAATTTATTCGAAATATTGCATTAGAAGACCATAGAAAAGAGTCTCTTCATGTTGTATTCATTGAATATAGGTGATAAACCAACAAGTGGTCAATCAATGGAATTAGTGGATATGTAATCTGTAGATTGCATGTAGATCCTTATTTCTTCTACCTCTCTACATGAATTTGGGAGAATGTCTATAAAATATCATGGTTTCTAGTCTTGTGGGTTAATAGAGGCATGGGTTAATAGTTTCCACCCCAATATTTGTAACGTGGCATGGCATGAGAGGTCCATGTGCATGAAGAATATCCCCAAATTACCTATTCCATTCTGACCAATGCCTCGAGAGTTGTGAAGGAACTCAGGTGTTGTGAATATACCTTGGGATTTATGAAGATACAAATCAATAACAAATCTCGTATTTGTTACTTAACAATGTACGTTACTCTCAATTTCTCGCTCCCTTTTGACATGTATAGGCCACCTTTACCTTTCTACCATTTCTTCTCCTTGGATTCATATTTCCGACGAGGGTAGTGTTTTCGTTGAGTTAAAGTTCCACCTTTATTGTTTATTTTTTTTAGAAATACCATGATTTGGGTTGTCTTTAAATTGTCCAAAAACTATTAGGGTAAAGTTACATGAGAAAAATTCCCAACATAATAGGATAATGGAAAGAGTAACACTATGGTAATCATTATGAGCTTACTGTGATACTAATGGGATACTAGTAATGAACTAGTGTTACATATTGATTGACTAACTATTTCTGTCATTAATGGTTTTATAGGACGTACAAGCAAATAGGTATTTGTCAGATGTATCTTCATTGAGTGAGGGAAGTTCAGGTAGAATAGAAGAAAGTGAGACATCTAGTAGGTGTAACAGGCGGAGATCAACTAGAGGTGAGAAGATCAGAAGAAAATTCCATAAACGCATGAAATTTTTTCTTGTGAAAGGGGGATCATGTTCTTATGATCATGAGAGCATAGACGACATCAAGGTTCCCTTGAGGTACAAACATATAGTGAAACAATCAGTACCCAAGGATCTTCCTGAAATAAACACTGATTTTTGTGTAAACGAAAGGATATACCAGATTTCTCCATCATTATTACATGGTTTGGGGATATTTTCCATGGATGGCATAAAGGTCTGTTACGATGGATTAACTGAATTTATGGAGTACGTCAGACCATGTTATATCTACAAAGATTGGATGCAAATAGTCCAATATACAAAAATTATGCGAAGATATGGCTTGGCTACAAATTATATAAATCTAAAAGACAATGATCAAAATAAAGGAGAAACTATCTACATTTGCAGAAGGCCAAAAGCTACAGGGAATATTCCAGGGTTTATAAACAGTACACGACCCGCAACCACAAATAAGCGACCCAATTGCGTATTTGAGGGGCATGAAGGAATCCATGCATTCATATGTGCAATAAAATCAATAGATGCAAGGGAATAGATATTGATTGATTACAATTTGAATCAAATACATGCAAATGTTGCTATTATGTGGGCGGTACGTATACTAATTTACCCAACCTATAAGCTATGACTCTCATATTTTATGATTTTAATTATGTTCTATTTTTGTTATCAACATTTGAATTTCTCATACATTTCAGTTTATTTCTCATGATAATGATCATGGTTCTAATTTTACTATAATGTGGCAGGATGATCGTGGTAAATCAATAGCGGCCTCAAAACAGGTAAATGAACAACACTTTTCGAATTGCATTTAATGTGCATTTTATTTTTGTGGCTATCAATTATTTTATTTGTTTACATAACTGAATTATCATTTATTTTGTCGAATATGTAGTCAGCAAGACATGATGTTGATGATGATTCTCTCGGTGAAAGGGATTTGTATGAATCCCCCGACCCTATGATTTTAATAAGAAAAAAGATCAATAAATGAAACAAGGAACTAACTCACTTGTTAGATATTCTAGATCAAACTTCTGAGATTGAAGAAAGGATTACAGAAGTTATGACAAGTCTTAAGACATATAATGTAATAACCATAATTTCAAGTTGTTTTATTTTTATTTTATAAGATCAATTATGAAAGCTTGATTTTTAACTTTTACATTATCTAAATGAAAAAATGTTTTCTTTCTTATATAGAGATTTTTGGATCTTATTGACACCGACATGCATGGTATCGATAGTAGTGGAGCTGCACAGACGCCACAAGGTCCCAACACAGGTCCTCGTATAGCTACTAGGACACAGCTATTCAGATCTCCACCTTCCACACCATTAGGTGGGAGCCACGACACACCCACCAAGGAAATGACCACACAGGTAGGCTATGGAGGTGGTGATGGAGATGAGGTCGATGATTTGACAAACTATATGGTTTCTTTTACTAAAGAAATACATGTGACCAACACAGGGACCCTTAAGAGCACCTTTATGGTCAACGAGGAAGGGATTCCATTAAAGCAGGTTAAAGTCCCAGGTAATTTTTAAAATTTTATTTTTTTCATGTTCTCTATGTAGACAAATATAAATCATCTAAATTATTATTTTTAAATTAATAATCATATAATCATTTTGCGTGTAGTGAACAACGATTTTTACAGGTCCTTGGAGAATAAGGATTTGCTAAGTTTTGGGCCCACCATACGGGACAGGTGGAATTCCCAGAATTCCAACCTCAAAAAAGAATTGATGGATCATCTAGAAAGCCTTTTTGGTGTAGATACTTTTAATAAGACCTTGGCCACCGTCGCAGCTGACCAGTATTTAAAATATACGAGAGAAACATATAGGAGGAACTTGAAAAAAAATGATAGGTACGAGCATCATATGATGATTCCAGAGAGGGAGTGGAAGGCCCTCGTCGAGGACGCAAAAGAGAATAAATTGACAGATGAAGGAAAAACACCCTCTAGTCCTAGAAGGTAAATTACAATTTCAATTGAATACCTTCAAAAAAATTTAGATGTAAATAAAACTGTGGTATATATTAACATACTTGAAACTTTTGATGATATATTGATTGACATGTCAAAGGCCACAAAATCAAGGCTTTCCAAATGTGGCCATCATAGGCTAGGCTAGGGCGGCTACTTGAAGTTGCAGTCACGAATCGTAAGTACCTAAATATCTTATTTGTATCACCTTAAAAATTTTAGGTAATTGCGGCGAATAACATAAAAAATACATACTCTTATGCAATGCAGGGTGACGATTTTGGTACTGAAACCATGGAGGAAGAACTCGATCTTGGTTACAAGTACGACTATAAAGAGGTAGTTGAACACCGAAAAAGCTTGGGGCAGATACCAAGAACCACTTTGCAGGATAATGTAAATAAAATTCAATCCACATTAACCTTTATTATTAAAAGAATATAGTCTTGTTGGATATTATTAATATGTACAACTTTGTTTTAATCAGGGGAGCAACATTGTCAATGAACGCACTAGTACTATTGCCGAGTAGTGCGTTGATAGAAGTTTGCAACCAGAAGATGGTTCTGATCCCATTCAGTCCCAATTTTCCACAGAGGCACAACCACACGATGGTGCTACGACCGAGCTGGCACATGATGGTAACATGGTTGTATTTTAATCATATAATTAATAATCTCATAGTTATACATTTTGTACTTCTATTTTTTTTTACTTATGCATTTATGATTGTCCTTATAAAGTTTGTGGTCTCAATGGAAAAGAATGTTGTACTTGAGGCTCGTACAGTTGAAGAGGAGCACGCGGGGGAAACCATTCCAACAGTGTTGACCAATGCACTAGGTAATAATCACATTGTAGGTGTTTTTTTTAATATTACTGAACTAGTTCAATGATATTTAAAAACTGGCCATTTAAATTTTGTATTTTTTTCTTTTGTAGGTGATGCCTCATCACAACGACCTCCATTACACTTTGAGTACCCTGTGACTAGGCGTGATCTGCATGATAGGACACAATCACAATCATATTTTGAATACCACCCAGAGAATGAAGACGTAGATATTGATTAAATGATTAGGAACTATAGAGCTAAGAAGAAGAGGTCAACGAAAAGTACTAAATGATGATGTACATGAATATTTTAATATTTTAATATGTTTTTTTTGCTGTAAATATTTCAATAGATTTATATGTTGGGTATTGGGAATTGAGAGTGATGTGAAGGGGGGGGAGGGGCCATAAGAACTTTCGCCTTCATGTGGTTGTCCCTGTTCAGTAGAGAATAATTTATTGTAGTTGTTTAATCTTGGATCAAACCTCCCTCGATCCAACAGAGCAACAACAAAGTCAATGTTGACTTCGTTGCTACTACTTCAAATCAAGGGAGGTAATTTGATCAAATATTAGACATGTGGCTCCAATAAATTATTCTCGAAACCAAGAGGAGCCCATTCAGGTATGTTCTGACACTCTCGTAAAAATGCATCTTAGAGTAAATAATGCACTACAAATATTACTTGTATTGATTGTTTAGATATTTATGGAGGTTGAATGATTTTGGCAAGTACTTTAAGATCTTTATTCGTCAATTGAGGGAAGCTCAAGACTAACAGAGGGCCATACAGCTGAAGAGAAACACGTGGGGCCAACCATTCCAACTGTATTGTCGACCAGTTCATCAGATCAGGTGTGATTGCTCCTTTCATCATATACGTTTATATAGCCATCAATTCTAGTTATTTTAGTTTAGATCTGTTTATTTCTTTTTAAATATAATATAGCTAAAAATGTGTGTAGTGAATAAATGGATCCATGCTACCATATGTACCTTCTCCTTGGTAGATCTTCTTGCATCACAAGTTGTAGACAACTCAACATGTGGGTAGTTTGTGCACTTGTTCTAGGTTCTTCTATTTTCAGGATCATCTGGATTGTGCCTTGTCTATGATTGTTGTGAAATGGTGAAGCACATATTCTAGGATTGCTAGTTTGCCATGATTATTGTCTATGTTGAATGGTTGATATGTGATTACTATGTAGAAGCTAATCAATGGTTAGAGTGCATTAAATATGAACACTTTCTCTTAGTTAACATAAGGTAAACAAGTACCAATATTTATTCCATATCACATCTTACCCTATGAATCCCATTAGTCTTTCTCATAATACTAGTCTCTGCATGTATGATCTAGCCATAGTGAAAGATCTCTACAAGCCATAGTGAAATCTCTCTACCTGTATCATGACCATATGAAGTTTCTCTCTATAGCAGTCTATGTTTCCCTATTCAACACTATATAAGATCTATCTTAACCATATTCAAGCTATTACACATATCAGTCTAAGCTTAGTAATGGAAATCAGACTCTTATGTGATTCAGATCCTAATAGTAATGATAAATATTTTTTCACATCCTGATAAAGATTTAGATCCTGTAGGAATCTTTTTTCACAATTTTATATAAAATGCACAAAAAAACTTGTTTAAATGCTGCAAACATTGCTCCATTGCAATACTATGCCACTATATGATCATCTTTTGCATCACGATTATTTAGATTCACTAAGTTGCAAGGGTTATTTCCCCAATGGCTATCAAAGACTTTGGAATCCATTCATGCTGGATAAGGGAAGAAATTTTTCCAGCTGCTATGAAACATGTGATTGTATTGATCCCAGCATAATCATGAAGGTATTTCAACTCAACCTTAAGAGATGAACTATAGCCACATGTTTTTTCTGCAGATAAAATCCATTGACACTTTGAGTCTGCATTGTCAATGGATTGTCCTTGATTTATAAATGCTTGGAATACACCTCTCCTAGGATCTCCCTAAACCATGCTTTAATCATTGGCACCACCCTTGATAAAACAGGTCACCTGTGCTTTCTACAAAGAAGATACTCTCACCATCATCACTAGTTTTTTAAAGGGATAGTCTTTTTGTTTCTGGAATAGAGCGATCAGAGTTTCTAAATCGAATGGGGGAACTTGGTCCTAAATCTATTCTATGAATCTCTCAACATCATATAAGAAAAAAATCAATAACTATTATAACCCATGTCACTGCACTGATTCCAGCTTATAAATATGCCTTTGAGGCATTTACTAAATAGGCAAAATCTAAGAATTATTCAACATGAAATCCACAAGTACAAGTCCAATTCCAGCCATCATATTTCCACCATCGAGTTTTTGTTAGTTCCATGCTATCATGCAAAAGGAATATTGTGTTTTTTCCATGCAGATGGTATTCCTGAAAATCCTTGTCTGGTATATACTTCGATGTGTTTCTCGGCCTGCAGAAATATCAATGTTATGGGAATCTGCCTACCCATTTGTTTTAACGATCTTGAGAATATCTCTCATCTGAGCATCCCAAAATGCCAGATAAAAGAAACCGCCACTTCAAACTCTTCCTCAGACACACAGTAACCAAGAAACTAGAGACACCCTCCTGTTGTAATGCTTCCACCTTTTCTGTGTTGGGCTCTAACCACTAGCTGCCCTCTTTGACATTGCATAAAACATCTTTACAATATTCAATCTTACTCGTCCTGCTCTATCTAGTTTGTCAAATGTTGCAAAAACATTTTAAATGTTTGATCCATTGAAGCCCTCAACCAACTTTACGATAGCTTCGTAATCTATATCTCCATATTTAAAAATCACCTGAATGAGGCGTTTGTGTAATGTTGGATCACTACCAGATGACAATAGCACTGACCCTGAGAAACATAGCAAGTCTAGACCACAGTAAATCAAATTTTTTTTACTATTTTCAAACATTCCAATGATAAGTACCATTACTATCACATGGCCCAGCTTCATTTTTAGTTCATCAAGAGATTGTATCTCCAACCACTTTGGTAATTCCTGAAGTCTATATATGCAATACGTCCATCGCACATTGCAAAAATGTTCTTGGGATGTGGATCTTCATGAAACAACCCAAATTCTATCATATTGTTGCTATACTCTTACTATCTCCATCTATCCATATTGTTGCTACCCATTTCTCTAGAAACCAAGTGGATAGCATATTTCCAGTAAATTTAAATATGACATTGAAGATGGGCACACATATCATGACTGGAAGTTTTCCTGTTTCATCCTATGAACTTTGAATTACAAAACTGTATAAAAACAAACAATTCTTGAACCGATCTAGTAACTTTAGGTGTTGTTCATACGACATTCCCAGTTCCACCTATTTCCTTTTGATTCGAGTTATAAGGCTGATACATTCCCATGCCATATACCTTGGTCCATTTCTCTTGACTTCATCCTCCCCTTCTTGGGCAGGAGGAGAGGGTTTTGTTCGGGTCGTTACACCTCTAACATGCATTGTGGTATTAATAATACACTCGACACTACTGAAGGAGTAAGTAATCAGCAAATGTGTCTACTCAATCACATTATTTCTGTCCATAATGACTTAGCTCAATCTAGTAGGTTCACTTCTCTAATGCTCAATGGACTTGCAGTTTTGGATATGCCAATCTTTACCACCAACCAATTTAGATAAGTTTGGAAAAAGACATTGCCTTATGAAAGTGGCAATGGAATATTTTAGGGATTGTCAATATAATATGGAAAAATTCCTTTGGCATATATGGCAAATGATGCATGCTAGCTTGAAACTACAAGAAGACAAATTGTTTTTGTATTTTGAGGAGAATTATTTTAAAATAATATCTTCAACCAACATTTCATTAAATTTGAGACAGAGAGAGAGAGATCCATTCTTTGAATAGAATTCACAAGTTCTGAATGCTCATTTTTTCACATTATATATTTTATGAAGGCAAGAACATGTCATGACCCTTGTGAATTATGTTTCCAATTTGCAGTGTGCATTTAATATTTTGGATGTTATTCCAAAAAGGAAATGAACATGGCCTAGTTGTTTAAATGACCAGCCACAATTATTGAGTTCCATTATTGTCCCATGATCGATTTGGATGAAATCTAAAACCAAGCCAACTACCACTAGAATCAGGAGTACTATACATAAAACATTACCTTCCAATGAAATATGCACACATTGATCTGTATTATTTTCGGCACGAAATGAGAGTGGAGATGTAATAAAGAAATGCACAGAGATATCACGGATATCCAACAATATAACATAAATGTATCAGATATGCAACCATAAAAACATAGATATAGTAATACACGATTTCTATTAATGAAATAAATGTACAGAGACTGTAAAAATACAGAGTGAAAGACTCACTAGAATGGTGGAAGCTTATCTCTGAGAAGATATGTGACGGCTACTCACATTTGCAAGAAGATGATTACAATGAGGCTCTAAAGGCCTTTTTACAATAAAACAAAATTCCAAAAATCCTAGACATCCAAAAATCTAACCCTAGGAGATGAAGCACCAAAAGTCATGTGGGCCCCGTTTGGGTAAGTTAGTACATCAACTTCCCAGGGTCGTAACTTTTGTATACAATCTCCGTTTTAGGCATATGATAGCCCATTGGAAAGGTATCAATGAGGATATTCATTTTGGGGGCTCAATCATGCCTTAAACTATCATTAAGAAGATGTATCTCAAAAAACCTTCATTTAGGCCCTCAAAATAGCCCCGGAAGTTAAAACTACTAAAAATAGTAAATTGCCAAAATTACCAGAAAATTGTTTTGAGCCAGTTGGAAAAGGTGGGTGGCCACCAATATACACCTGTATCAATCCCCCCTCCTTAAAAATAAATGGTCTCCATTGCGTTGAGTTCCCAGGGGAGAGAGAGAAGCATTTGTTGAATCTGCATCTTGGTGAGTTGCTTGCCTTGCTGGAGACATCGCGCTGCTCAGTTTGTGGAAGTTTGTCATGAACCTATTGAGGTTGAGGCTATTCAAAAAGTTGAGCTACATGAGAGGACGGTGTGGAGAACTAAATATTTTCACTTTGCCGCAACCTTGTCGACCTGCTTCTGTTGGATATAAGGTGCTTGGGGCGAGGTTGTAGTGGTTGTAGTGTCCTTTTGTTCCCCTTTTGAACAGATTATGAAGAAGATAAATTTTGTAGTATGAGATACTACCTTGCGGCACTGTTTAGGTGGAACAATAGTCATAACTACCTATGGTATTCTGTAGAGATGACCCCCCAAAGTAACAATGACACTATGGGGTCAAGACTCAGAAATAACATGGCGCTTCCACATATATGGCTTGTAAATGTGTTGAACCTGCACAGAATAGATCTAGCTAAACAATAATACACACATTTGCAGAGAGAATTGGAGAAGGAAGAAGGAGAGAAAGAATGGAAGAATTCTCATTAACCGTATTCCACCCTCAAAGAGTGAATAATTTACAATAGATATAGGTCATCATGACTTGCACCATCACGTCCACACAAAAGCAGCCAGGAAGACTATAGATTTGTATCATACGGTTCCAACTACGTAGTGTGTGAGGGAACTGAGCCTAATATCCCTGGCTACTTCAATGAATCAGACGGTTTACCATGAGCAAAGTATTGTTGGAGACGTAAGATTGAGCTGAAACCCAGTGTGATTTACTAACAGCTTCAAATTAAGCCGAGGCTGGGATTTCTTGGATCAATCTGGATCCTTTAGCTTCACAAATGAGTTAGAGGTTTTTGTGTTGCAAAGGAGATCAATGGAAGGCGCTTGTGTCGCCACAGCAACCGAACGAGAACTAGCAAGGAGAAGCTACATTCTGAGCAGACTAATCAAGGAAAACCGTATGTTGGGCAGACATGAACGAAGGGTGAAGAAGGATCTGGCATTGCCTAAAAATATCCCACCAAGTTTGGAACCCAAGACCTCGACCTCCACAATCTTCCAAAGCATGCAGCGACCCACATCGGGCCATGAAGAGGAAGTGGAGGATGACTTGAAACACCTTCAGAGTCTCCAAGACAAAGTTCATCTGGTTTCCAAGAAGGAACAAGGAAACCCCAAGAACAAGATCAAGGCCCCCCTCAAAAATGAGAAGAACCCATCTGGGTCTACTCATCACAACAGGCTAGTTGTTTACCAGGAAACACTCTATTCTAAGGGGGAATCAAGGAATGACACCAACTCCAATCCTACCAAGGTTGCGAATATGAGTGAGGTTGTTATTGGTACTGCAAATGTTGTCCCATTGGCTATTGTGGAGGTGAATTTGGCGGCGGTTGCATCTGCACTGAAAGTGAGAGTGAAAGTTGCAGATACGTCAGCGTTGCTACAAGAGTGGGCCTTTATATGTGCAAAGAAGATCTTAGATGTCATGGACAAACTTAATAGAAAGAGGGTTGCTCCGGCTTTGAAGAAGGAATTTGATACTTCTTATGGCCCTGCATGGCACTGTATTGTTGGGACAAGCTTTGGATCATTTGTTACCCATT
Source organism: Picea glauca (assembly GCA_000966675.3). NCBI lineage: Eukaryota > Viridiplantae > Streptophyta > Pinopsida > Pinales > Pinaceae > Picea > Picea glauca. The sequence goes on along the minus strand of JZKD02S2077924.1, from coordinate 171,958 downwards.
CACTGGGAGGCTTCTTATATTTTTCTATGGACAAAGTATC
>JZKD02S2077924.1:122148-132199 GCA_000966675.3 Picea glauca | reverse complement strand
TTAAAAAAAAAAAAAAAAGAATACTTGTTTGTTTATAGTATAATGTTTATTTATGATTATAGTTCACTGGTGATAGTTTTTCACCTTTCACTATCATCAATGTATTATTTAATCTTCATATCATGTAAGAATACTTGTTTGTTTATAGTATAATGTTTATTTATGATTATAGTTCACTGGTGATAGTTTATAGTATAATGTTTATTTATGAGAATATATATGGTTTTGTTATATCTTGACAATTTTTCTTATAAACTTTGAGAATACCATATTTATTTACTTTGAGAATACCATATTTATTTTGCATTAGCATCTCATTTCATGATATATTTTTTCACATGGGGAATTAACTTAGATATAGGTCTTAACCTACATGATTGTTAGTGATATTGTTGCTTTTGGTTTATTTGTTAATTAGTCAACTATTTTATTTTGTATTAACATTTCATTTTATAATATTTTTCTTACTATAGAGGGATGCAATGATTATTCTATGTAGTCATCATAATGATTTTTATGCAGAGTATTTATTATCAACTATGTTTTTAGATATTGGATATTGATTTAGATATTGATATAGTGTTACTACACGATGTAAAGTTTTAAATAAATGTAGTTTTCATGAAATTTGATTGAAAAAACCTTCTCTTTTTACTTTTAGTAGTTGAAGGGATATAACTTATCCTTGAAAAAAAATATATATTCATTCCATTTCAAGTTCTAAGTGACACAAAGTGTTTTTCTATACACACATTGGTTTTCCCACCAAATAAAATCATCTCCACATATACAAGACTTTGTGAAGAAACCCCTGCCTTCAATTGTTTGTTTTTGCACCTTGTAACAATAATTGACTTACCTTAATAAGACATAAAATCACAAAGCATCAATGTAACTATGATAGGATGAAATTTCATCCTTACTCTTCAATCATAGAGTTCTCAAATTTGACACTGGAAGAGGGGTGTTCCTTCATACATATTGGAATGGTTTACAAGACTTCTATGAGGGATATGTTTCTACAATATTGCAAACACAACCATAAAAGTTTTCATCATTTGAATAACATGGGTTATTTTTTATACAAATTCCCTAGTTTTTTTATTTAGATTGGTAATTCCTTCTTTCGGTTATTCAATTCAACGTTGCAAATCAGTTTATAACACTTTCTTGTTTTAGAGTAAGTTTTTACCATAATCTGTGTGCAAAATTGTACCATGATACCAAACTGATTTTGATTGGGAGTGCATTAGAAGAAATAGCACAAACACAACACAAATCATAGTACCAAACTTTTCATAAGCATTATTATGAATATGGCAGGAATGGTAAAACTTAGCACACTAAATGCAATTAAACATGCATCACATACTCATTGACATGAAGGTTTGGGTGAAAAAATAAATCTAAATTTGTATTAACAAAATAAGTGTACAACAAAAAAATATGAATGACATGAAATCTTAGAAAGTAAGGAGTCAAACAACCAACTATTTAAATCCTTTTACAATGTCAAGGAAAACCACAAATACTTTAGCTAAGAGAAGACATAGTGATTCATCTTTTATATTGTTCATATTATTTTTGTTACAATAATTCCAAATCCTTTTACAATGTCATGAAAAACCACAAATACTATAGCTAAGTGTTGTCCCTTGACCAAGTTTTGAGGATACTTGGTCATGTTTGACCTATTTTTGGGTCTTCAACAGGCTGTCGAAGGCGAAGCACAAGACGAAGCGAAGATTGTGGGATCTCGGCCCCTTTTGAGGGATTTTTTGGTTTTGGGCTCATGTAACGGGTATGGGAATGTCAGCCCATGGTTTTACCCATGTATAGGCCCTTTTTGTAATGTATAAATATAAGACTAGGCGATGTAAGTAAAGAGGAAGGACAAGTCATTTGTAAATGGTGCTAAGTGCTAGTGTTTGATCTAAGTGATCAAGAGTTGTAAGTGATTTGTGCATACTATGTGAGGCTTGCAAGGCTAAGTGCAAGTAACTGTAAGAGTCTATGAAAAGGCTTAGTGATGTACCCTAGCTTAAAGAAGGAGGATCTAGCAGAGTGCGCGTAGATCTCATGTCTTCCGCGGAGTAGGATTTTGATGCTATGTGCCTGTAAGAAGCTTGACCCAAGAAACTAAAGAAGAGAAGATTTGGTGGACGTAGCCCTAGGGTGGGGGTAAACCACGTACATGTTGTGTTGTTATTCTTTGTGCGATGTATTGATGTGTTTATGTTTTTACTTTATTAGTGCTTTGATATAGATGAATGATAGATAGATCTATTGATTCTATGTGCTTAATGATGTGGATGGATGTTGGATATGACCTATGTGGATGTGCTTAGTGCTTGAATATAGTAGATCTGGTTGAATATTGCAATGCTCTGTAATTAGGGTTTAACTGTGTTGTAACTAATAACTGGATATTGATGAGTGTTAACAGCTAAGTGCTTTGTTAAGTGATTAGAATCACAGATTTGTGTCCCAGCTAAGGTTGCAAACATCTGAGTCCTACAAACACCCCTGCCTCTACCTCGGGTGAGATTTCATCTACTTCGCAGGTGTTTCCGAAAGGGACGAAAGTTAGGGTTTTTGTTGGTGCGTTGTTGTAGCGTTGAACCCTGGGTCTGCCCCTGTGCCAACAAATGGTTCTGTTGCTGACACCTGAAACTGTGATTGTTGGGAACTGAGGAAGAAGAAGCTTTGTGTGAAGATCTGAACTGAAACTGCGAAAGATCTGTGTGTATATATGTCGCTCTAGTGCACAATATTCTACTTGACCTGTGAAGCTCTGTGCTAAGAGGAAGGGTCAAATATGAAGAAAAGAGGTCAGATCTGAAGAAAAGAGGTAAGATCTGGGAGCTTTGTTCCCTGATAAAGGTGAAAGTGAGACTAAAAAGGTAATATCTGCAAGCTATGTGCTCTGATAAAGGTAAGAATAGTGAAAAGTTTTAGATCTGAAAGCTTTGTGCTCTGTTGAAGTAAGATACGTGGAAATTTTTGTTTCTAAAGTATGAATCTAGGTATGTTTGATAAGATTTGTCCTAGCTTGAAAACTAGGGCACTGATAGATGAAAGAATATTTGATATGAGTAGATCTGATAAGAATAGTGAAAGATATGTTATACCTATGCATAGAGAGAATGTTTGGACTAACAAATGGATGCAGGATCCTAGAAAGATTTTTTTGCAGGTTAACTACCATGATTCTAGTGCGCAGTACAGGAAAGGATGGGGGTCATTTAAGAGAAAGAGAGGATTAACTCTTTGTTAAAGTTGCAGAAGACCGGGACATCTTGCTAAGGAATGCCCTGGTAAAAGACCTGGTTGTCTTTGTTGTAAAGCTACGGATCATGAAGTATTGGATTTCCCTAGAATGATTGCTAAAGTGAAAGGATGAATATGAGACAAGAAGACCACGAGAAAGATCAGGCAACTAAGACCATGTCAAACCCTAGAAAGAATCAGAGAAAGTATTGTTGCAAATGAAAGAAACCATGAATGACCACCGACATGTCATCTTATTAGAGATCTTCAAAGAAAAAGAATGCCTAGAAGCAAGAATAGGAGACTTCGACATTGACTGTATTTTGGATGAAGAAACAAAGGTAAATACTATGACATAAAAAACTTGGGAAATTCTAGGAAATCCTATTATGATTCCTTCATTGGGAGGAATAGGATTGTTTAGAGGAAAGTTGGTAAATCTGTGTGGAAATATCACCCAGATATCTATGAGTTCCAATGGAACTTCGACAGAAGAAGATTTTGAGATTGTTAAATTTATTGAGAACAACGCTTCATTTGCTATGTTACTAGGAAAACCTTGGATTGAAAGAGATCAGGCCAGAAGGAAAGAAGAAGAAATCTTAGAGAAGAAGAAGCAAGAGTTAAAAGATTTCATGACTAGGAGGATCGATATATGAGACTTGGAAGCATGGTGGGAACTAGTGCTTCCTGCCAATTTTGTGATAGCGACGAGAATATATCGTAGAGGTAGGTCCATCACATATTTAATGACAATCCTTCCCCCTACCAAGCATGACCCTGGTACACAATACTGGGCAACATATGCTTCTGTCGGCTGTGGAGTAGACCGATGTCCAGACAAAATAATGGGTGCTCCCTTCTTCGAGAGCCCATCAGGAAATACACGTCATCAATGTCAATCTCAAGCATGTGAGATCCTATCCGAAATTCTTTCTCATCGTTGTCCCATAACCCGATCAGATACTCAAGTAAAATGAATTCTTTTCTCATATTTTGTAGCTTGAAGTACTTTAGCAAACCGCAGTTTCGTAGAGATTCCCTCACTTGATGGTATTGTAAGGCATCCATATCATCGAATTCATGTTCTCTTTCCTTCCATTCAAACATGTTGGCTAGTGAAAACCTGCAAATTCATAAAATTATGACATTAGCCAAGTTTTAAGAAAAGAAATTGATTTTTCATAACCTAAAAACCATTTTTGTTTTTGCTTTTTTGCCCAATGCTCCCTAGAAAGAAAAAATAGAGCTCTAGCACTCCCTTAGAGGACATACCAGGGTGTTGTTATCTCAAACAATGCCCCCCTAGATTACTTAAGGGAGCGTTGATCTTGTTCGACTCTTTAGGGCTTTCCAAGGAGCCCAAGCTCATGAAATAAAGGATGGAATTAAGAAAAAAGACATGCAAATGAATGAGAAAGTACAGACTACCATCTTGATCCAAACGAAATCATGAATAGTCATCTGTATCTCCCACAATTGACGCCGAAAAATCACTCCAAAGGGGGAAAAACTAAAAGAAAAAGGAAAATGGTAAAACAAGAGGTGAGAATGACTTGTTTTTTCCCTAATTGATTTTTAATATGTCCAAATTAGGTCATTTTTTTCACATTTATAATATTTTATTTTTGAGTTTTTCTAAATTATTGTCGATTTTTAAAGAAATTGTTGGCATTTTTTCTTGGAAAATCTTGATCATGCAGGAAATTACGGAGCAGAGTTTTTTTTTATGACCTTGTGACATTATTGAGAAAACTTCATCATACTTCGAGCTCATCAAAATACGAAGATATGTCTTTTGGGCAGTAGATTACCACTTTTTCGGTCCCAACAGACTAAATACAAAAAATGAATGCTCTAGTCAATCTCGGATAGAAGAGTTCTCCATCATATCGTTTTATACTTTTTTGGACCTCGGAGACTAAAATCACGAAAAAGGACAACCTCAGAGTCTTCTTTAAGTTATTTTCAAACTCCCTAAACATGAAAAACAACTGAGTTGTCCTTCTCTGGACTCACAAAATTACACACTGAAGGGACCATCTAGGGATGAACCCTTACTTCTTCCAGTTCGTTAAATAAAGGAAGAATAAATTACCAAAGGTGAGTTATATCAAGCATGTGTTGCCCTCCTCGAGCTTGTTAAACGAAAAATATGTACTCATATATTTGAATGGGGGAAAAATTGAAGGAAGTGGGTCAAGTTTCTTGAGATCTTTTAAGGAACCTCTTATGGTCTCCCTTGAACACGACATGTGTTTTCACTTTACCATACACTTGGATAGTCCATTAAGCCTCTGCACTGAACTAATGCTATGAGTGTTTCTACTCCTTTGGCCCATCCAAAGAATGCCTCAACACTCGTTGCATTATGTTTTGGTCCACTCCGAGTTTATGCTGCCAAGTGTTATGTTGTGACTCGGTGTTCAAGGGAAGTCTTCGCCTCAAAATTCATCCATCTACAATGTTATCAGTTCCCATACTCCTGTCAGTCCATTTTCATCTACTATATATTATCACCTTCCTGTGACGAGTTTAGTGTTGATTGATGGGGAATACATCAATGTCCTCCTTTGAAGAGTCTTTTCTTGTCGACTTCAACAAATTGTCCAGGAAATAGACTTAGGAACACATCAATACCTTGGGACTCACATGCCTCAATGGAAGGCCTCCTCACATTTGGAAGTGTGTATGCATCAATGACCCCTGACTGAATGATTCCACGAATGTTCAACTTCAACTCATTTTTCACATTCACTGGATTGTGCTTTAAAAGTACCTTGAGAATCATCGACATAAATGGTGATTTATCTCACACTTTTTAACAATATACCTCAATGACTGGTAATCAAGTGGCTTATGTCATGTTCGACATCAAATCATCTATTCACATGGAAAGAATCATACTATTATAGGATCAAGACAAAGACCCTGGGTTGAGTATTCATCTGCATATACACTTTTCTCAGGTTGCAATGGTGATTATCCGACTGATATACATGTTTTAACATAGATCCACTTTGTATTGGTCTGTGTCTATGTTCTTATCGCATCATAGCTCCATTGTGTATTATTTTGTGGCTGCAATCAAGTTAGTTCATAGAGAGATGGATCCACATTGTATCTTGTGTCGCCATCTCCTTACTCAATATCATCATGGATACACAGTGTATTTATTAGCGGTTGTGCTTTGATTCATTTGTATTCTGAGCATAGGTATGCTTGTCTCGAGAATGGAACACATATTAACAATGTTTGATGGTTGTATGCAGCTTCTACCAAGTTCTCCAACTCCATACCCTTGCTTCGAAGAATCTACAAAGTGGTTTGGCCATCAAAATTCCTTTTCTAACTTCACACTTTGGGGGGTAATCTGTTACACATCAAAATTTGTAGTATACCTAGGGAGGTAATATGGGGTACCTAGGAAGGTACCCAATGAGAATGTGGTTATGTATTATTAGTGGAAGTCATTTAATATATGATAATGCGGTCATTCAATGTAAGGTGGACTAGGTCCACTATATTAATAAAGGCCCACTATGGTAGTTAAATGTAATAAAAGTGAGAAGGCTCTCTAGAAGGTTCCTAGGAGATAGATAGAGCTATATAAAGAAGTGTAAGCAATGTAATGAGATATAGTGAAGAATATTGTGAATGTATCAAGCATTGCTTGAGGAGTGCATTCCTTCCTTGAGGAATAATATATGGTGTTACCCTACCTCAAGGGTTTTGACTATTTCTTGTGTTCAGTATTTTGGTGAATGGTTTGGTTATTTCTTCTTGATATTGTGGGTTTATTATGAGATTTATCTTCAAATTATTCAGGTATTTAACAAAATTCCTCACTTCGACAGTGCCACATTTTCATTGTCACAAGTGTCATAAGTGTTACACTTTTTGTTGCAAGTATCATAAGTGTCACATTCACTTTTCCTAAGTGTCGCATCTCTAACAACACCATGAAAACACTTGCTACAACCCCTAAAACATGTTATAAGAAGAATCCCCATCATTTAACAGTCGAAACAAATGTTTTTACTAGGGAATTACTCATCTTGGTAAATTTTTGGAAGATCGGCGCTCCCCTGCTCATACACAGGGAGCGCTAGTGCTCCTTTTCCATCTCAGGGGGAACGTTGCAGTGCTCTGTTGCCCATTTTAAGGGAGCATTGAGTTGGTTGAGGAAATCTTGGAAGGAATCCCACTTTCCTCTAAAGACAACTATGGATGGATTGGGTTAGTTTGGCTCAAATCTAACTCCAAGGTTGCATATAAGGAAGATATCACAACTATTGGAGCCATATCCTGTACTAATTCCAAATATACCCAAAGTAGTTGAGCCTCTCAAAGCCTATAAATGGAGGCGTTCCCATGGTGAAAAGGGGAAGAAAATCAACAAAGCATTTTTATTTTGATTATGGATATTTCGAGCAAGGGTTGGATGAGGAGGACTTGGAGAGGCTATTGCAACATCATATGAAGATTGTAAGTTTCCTTTTGAATTTCTCATCTAATACACTTGGCCTATTTCCTTCAAGTATGTGGTTTCATGTGCTTGTCTATGTTTAATTTGATTTGCATAGATGAATTTGCTTTGCCTAATCCATTAGAGTAGAAGGAAGTCATTTTTTTCTTGTTGTTCATTGCATGTATAGATTTGTTCCAGAAGTTGGATCAATCTTGTGGATAGGATCAACTAGGACAAACATCGTAAACATAGTACATCCTACTTTACATTCTCCTCTCTTTTTCGATAAGGAAAATGAGTTTATAGGAATGGTAGTGTCCAAATGATTGTTTCTGTCTTGGTATAGGGGTCAGTAATCCAAGGGAAAATTCACCTGTCTGCAGGAGAATATTTCTATAACACCTAGAAAATATGAAGACTACAAAAAATAAGAATTTTCCCCAAAACTAATGAATATGCCTTTGAAATTCCCCTGCTTTTGAAATGAACTATGATCCCTGGAAAACATGTCTCTAATATCTGTGAACGTCGTCTCTGAGTACTAGCTTGATGAAATCTAGTCGGCTCTTAACCCTCCACTTGCATAGGAAAATATGGGGGTTAATAGGTTCAAAGTTTTTTATGTATCCACAAGAGAGCTCGTGATAAGCAGATCTAGTTGTAAATAAGGTTAAACTATATATAGAATTTGAGTTTGCGATCATGCTAATCCATATTTCAAATTTTTCTCTAGTTTAAATATCTCAATGTAATTATAATCATTACCTCATATTAATATTTATTGTGCAACACCCCGACGATAATTAATTAAAACATAAGGAATGCATTATTTCATATGCATACTAATATTAAACCCAAGGAAAAACTACCATATCTTACCTAATAATCTATTTTATCCAAATCCATATTTTGGTTGACTTTCAACGGTTCTTAGTTAGAGCATACCCTTCTTAAGTATCATGTCTTTGTTGGTTTCATTAAATAAAATCACACTTAATCATCAAAATCACAAATAAGCTTTCAGTTTGCATGCTTGTAATTAATAGACACATAAATTACTTACTCACCATATTGTAACATTATTTATATTCAACATTTAACGAACATAAAACTTATAAAGCTTTAAAAGGTCAAAGGTCACTATAGTTGGATTATTTGACATTTATACCATCATATAGTTAATAATAACTCAAAGGAAAAACCATATGCAATAGTCCATCACTTGTATGTTTCACATGTTATGTTAGTCATAAGCATAATAAACACATGTTATCATTGTATGTTTCACATGTTATGTTAGTCATAAGCATAATAAACACATGTTATCATTAACATAGGATTCATGACAAATATAAACTTAAATTCCACATTCCACTTTGGCATTCACACATAAATCTTAATATTTATCTTTACATTCTTCTCATGTGAGCTTGACATCTATAAGTTTAAGAAAACATTGACATTTTGGCCAATTTTTTATTAACAAAGCATACTTATTAATTTAATTCTAAAGTCATAAAACTTTATTATTAGTCCCTGTCAAAGGTTTGGGACTATAGCAATGAGTTTGCTATTGATTTGACATTTATTTGCCTTTTATTTTAAATTTATGTGTGAAATGTAATGTTTAACTTAAGAAAACAAATATATATATTTTTAATATAATAAAAATATTTATTTTTCTTATCACTAATTGGTTAATATATTTCAAATCTTATTGCTACCTTCATATATTTCAATACTTAAAATTAATTATATAATCAATAAAATTCATTATAAGTACCATCACACTGAATTATGTGCCCACTTATTATTATATCTATATATTATATTAATGATAGTGTGTCTCTGTACAGCTTGATATATTAAGGGAATTGTTGTTATACGTATTCCAGAATTTTAGTCATGAGTACATTAACAACCAGCCCCCATTAATCAAAATAATCCAGCACTTACGAACAATCTCCATTATAGCAATAACAATTAATAATGATAATAAAAAGTATTATTTATAAATAGCATGTTAGTGCATGTGTTGACAGTGAATGAATCCATATTAAATATAGGTAGGTAGGTCTATGTGTACAGTGAAGGAATCCATACTAAATGTAGGTAGGTTGGTCTATGTGTAGGTAGTTTTACCGTATATCTATGTTGTAGATTATTAGCACTATTGGCAAGATCTAAAGTCTGTGAATTATGCGTCAGATTAAGATGACGTATAATGAGAACGAGAACATGAATATCTCTATATAAAATTATGTTTTATTTTTTATTTTATTAATTAAAAATTATTTAACTTTTTTTTAT
>JZKD02S2077924.1:30340-104774 GCA_000966675.3 Picea glauca | reverse complement strand
ATTGATCTGCATACATACAAGTACATCAACAGGCTCCTGGCCTTCAACACTTAGGCTCCCTAGCCTAACAAAACACATAAGCCTACAGCTTATACAAGACTTGGCTCACCAGCCTGTAGAACACATTTACAATTCTTTGCATAAAACATTATCTGTAACGGGGCTCGGCCTTGGGGACACTACACTTAGGGTTTATACATTCTCTCTAGGGTGCACTTTGACTAGTGTGGGAAGAATGGCCCAGGGTGAGGAATGGTCCAGGCTCAGAAATAAAAAATAATCCTTCTTCCTTGTTTGAGAAGAATGGGGTAGATAGCCCATTGCTGATGTTCTATACTGGGGGCAGATATTCTTTCATATCTCACAGATGTGAGTGAAAGATTGGCCCAGATGATTTAGTTTTTATCATAACATTGTTTCTATGCAGGTTGCTATCAGATGTTTGTTATGAATAATATATGACAGTAGATGTAAACTACTGTGGTGGATATGTTCCATTGTTCATGAGGTGGATATTCTTTCAGAACTCATAGATGTGAGTGAAAGATTGGCCCGGAGACTACTTGTCTCCAGACAGTAGAGATATACTACTGTGGTGGATTTGTTCCATTATTTGTGACTATGTGTCACAGTTTGATTAGTTATGTACTACCTGAATAGACACAGGTGTGTTCTATCAATTGATATTGTACCAGTTGTCATAGGAGACTATCCAGTTGGATAATAATGACGGTGCTCGTGTTGCTACCAGTTGAATGGTCTGTTGTGATCAAGACCATACCTCCCTAGCTAGGAGGGAGTGTTAATATTATGGTATCTTTGGGAGGTATGAACCTCTATTGTGACCTATGACGAGATTAGAATACTCTAGAAGGAAGCAAAGAAATGAAGAAAATACTAGATAGGTTGTCAGCTATAGAAATATATTTAATATGAATTTATTAATACCCAGAAGGAGAAGTCAGCCCCAGTTAAACTACCCAGACTACTATAAATATAGGGCACCAGTTCTCATTATTAACATCTCAACAATTGCAAAGTGAATTGGATCTACGTAGGTGCAGTTGCAGCTTGTGCGCAAGTTTCTGGGAAGGTGTGCGCTAGCCTCTGGGTGGGATTATCTGATCATCTTGGGTTCTATTCTTGCTTGGTGCATTAGCCTCTCTTGGCTATTGGATTTCTACCAGGATTCTCTTCTATGTCAAGGTCAAGGTGCTCGGAGGGTGGCTTCGGCCTGTGGTTGGGTGATGAGGGTATCGTCAATGGTAAAATGAGCACAATCTTCTATATTCTAACAATGGACACTCTTATCACCGGATACTTTTCCGTGTTGTCTCTACAATTCACTCACACTTTGCAATGTCTCTACATCGCAATCGCCAGAAGCAGGAGTGTTGCCATCACTGTCTCTGTCTTCGATCAGAAATCTATGGATAAAAGAGACGCTAAATCCAACTGCTAGTAAATGTTCTCAAAAAATACCATAAGGGTCGAAACCTTTTATCCTTTCGACATATCTTAGGTTCAAATTCTTGAAATGGGTTGTGAATTCATCAATCTTGTTGACGTTTCTGCACACGAAGTCCTCGACTTTCCAGGGCAGAGGAATGAACTGTTTTTTTTTTTCTTGTCTTGGAAAAAATGCAAACAGTTGTTGTATTGCCTTGTTATTTCTGTAACAAACATCTTGTCTGTGATGTGGCATGGAAGAAAAGTAATATTTTCCTTGGAGCCAAAGACCATTAGTACACTGTGATATCCCTTTTGTTCAAGTGTCCCCTTCCTGTTCAAAAACTTGGTTGCCTGGCCAAACATCCGGGGAGGATCCTTCTCTAACAATTAATCTTTGAAAACTGAGACAAAGTCATTAAAAACTTCATAAAAACAATGGGAGGCCTTGTGCCTCCATAGGGCCTAGTACCAAAATGTTACTGGGTCGAATTCACAGTTTATTTTCTTGGAAAGAGACAGTTTTGGAAACGGAAAACAATGCACTATTGCGAAAATCAGGTAGGATGGCATATAAAATTTATTCAATACTTTGAATCGTGACAGCTGGGAACAGATTTCAATGGAAATTAGCTTTGCCCAATCGAAAATGAATTGTTCCTTGACTGTGAAGTACAAAATATAAATAACTATACGGGAAATGGTTGTCATGGATTCCTGTCCCGTTATTCTTGTAAACAACCAAGAAATTTCCTGGAATGGATTTCTAAAGGAACTTACCTGCAATTTTGTGATATCTTCAGGAACTGTTGTCGGGTCTTCGAGGATCTTGACTAAGATGTCTAATCTGTTATCATGTTTTTCTAGGAATTGCTTGCAGTATTGTCATCTGAAGGTCAATGTTGGCTCTGACAATCTTAACATCTTGTGAAAGACCTAAGGTGACAAAGAAGTAGGAGAATGGTCGCGCAATGGAATAATTATTTGGCTTGAAATATATTTTTCGGTGCACCAAGAGACCACCTCCTTACAATCAAAAACCTCAAGGACGCAACCTGCATGAGCGATTACATAGGTCCAAATCACTTCGTTCTTGATAGAACGGGATGAATAGTAAGAGTATGCCCTAGACCGTTGGAATTTATGGTCTGGACGTCCGAAGATATTCATTGTATCTCCACAAAACCGATGTTGACCTGCTGCCATAAGTTTACAAGAACGTTTGTTTGCTCCAGACGATGATTGAAATGAAGAGTTTTAAGGGATAATATAACACTGCGCAAATCTTAGTCCAATGCATGTGAATGGGAGATCTCCTTGAGACTTTCACTCCTTAATGACAATTTCTACAGATGTTGCATGATGCATTGTTAACATTAAAGACTAGTAATTGTTGAAGGAAAATCTCCCTGCGGACAGGTAGATCTCCTCAAAGAGTTAGACTCTTAACTCTAACACAAAAAGTGCTTATCATGGTCACTGACTTCCTTTTAGATCTATACAAACTAATGTATGAGGAGGAAGGAGAAAAGAAGTACCTTTTACCAGTGTTTGTCCCTGCACGCTCCGAGTTGAGATCCAATCTTTCGCTCCTCGATAAGCCCTGTAGACAAAAAAAGTATGACCACTTCCTACTCTATCAAGATTAGTCTGAAATAGGTCTATCTACTAAAGAGACAAATTCATGTGAGATTGAACACGAATTAGAAAGAAACAGGCCAGGCAAATTATATTAATGAGGACAAAACATTGCTTACAGTCATAGATGGTTTGTAGCAGTTTCGTCAAGTCCTCCTTGTCTACCCCTTGCTCAAAAGATCCACGATCCGAATGATGATAGCTTCACTAATTGTTCCCTATGAGATCATAGGTCTCTTGCTTCCAAAATATCTTTGTTCCATCACCACTTATAAGATCATAAGTTTGGTGTGATTCTCCCTTTCCTCTCCTTTCACCATGAGAAAACTTGCTTATATAGCCTTGGAGAGGCTTTAACCATTTGAGATATCCTTGGGGAAGTTAAGGATTTTCCTCCTTCAGTTAAGAATATTCCCTGAGATCATGGATAGACTGGGGATTTGAATCCAATTGTCTTCCAAGAATGAAAGGATCCTTCCCCCATTCATCTCAACAAATTAACCACTGCCCAGAATAGGCAGCGCTCCCTCAAAAGGGTCATCAGAGCGCTGTAGCGCTCCCCAGTAGGCTTAAGGGGGGTGCCATCACTCCCTAAAGACACAAGCTCTCCCTCATAATGGATAAAGGAGCTTTATAGCACTCCCAAACAGTGTAAGGGGGAGCGCCAGCACTCCCAGAAGAGGTATAGGGGAGCACTCCCCTCCAAAAACTTAGTTTTTTGAGTGTTTTCAGATGGAAAAAGGTTCATGAGCCCAGTTAACCATTCCTCCTCTTCCAAATCAAGTGTTTGACATGTGCCAAGTGTCCTCCTGATGTCATTTACAGGCATGACATAGGCATCATGGTAGTATGCTTCCCTGACACTTGCGACACTTGTGAGCAAAATGTGACACTTGCGACCTTTGTAATGACGACACCTGCGACACTATCAAAGTGAGTATTTTTTATGTGTAACAGATTGCCCCCCAAAGTATGAAGTTAGAAGATGAGAACTGATAACTGAAATACTTTGTAGACTTTCAAGCAAGGGTATAGATGCAGAGAACCTGAAAAAAGCTGCACACAAACATCCAACAAATATTATGACATGTTTCAAACCCAAGGCAAGCATACCTATGCTTGGGTGATCAAGACTTGCAAGATATGGCCACCATAAAATACACTGCGGATCCATAAGTGTATTGATAAAAAGGTATAGCCACTGAAAATACACTATGGATCTATACTCTTATGACGTGAACTGATCATAGCCATGAAAAATACACAGTGGATCTACGAGATTACAAGACATATCCACGACCAATACAAAGTGGATCTATGTAACAGTATATGTGTCATTGTTCAAGAGAAACTCCATCGCAACCTGGGCAAAGTATATATCAAAGTGATCACTCAACCCAGGGTCTTCTTACCGATCCCGATGTAGTACGAATCTAATCATGTGAATAGATTTCCTGATGTCGAACATGGCAGAAACCACTTGATTGCCAGTCAATGATGTAAACCATTAACAAGCGCAAGGGAAATCACCATTAATGTCAATGATTCCCAAGGTACTCTAGTACATTCCAACGAATGTGAATGGATGAACTGAAGTCGAACATCCGTGGAATCATCCAATCATAGGTCAATGATGTAAATCCACTGTTGGACATGAGGAGGCCTGCCATTGAGGCATGCATGTCCCAAAGTACTAATTGGTTTCTAAATCTAGTTCCTGGATAATGCATTGAAGTCGACAGGAATAGACTCGTCGAAGGAGGGCCTTGATGTATCCCCCATCAATGACATGAAATGGACATAGAGATGTAATTGGTAGATCAAATGAACATGGACTGACATGGGTATTGAGACAAGATATTTGTGATGGTTGACTCACGAGATGGATACTTCCCTTGAACACTGAGGCACAATAGAAGAAACATGACATGGACCAAAACTAGATGATGCAGTGGATGTTGTGACTTACATCAGGTTACCCAAAGGAGCGAAAGATACTCAAAGGATTGGCTCAGTGCAGAGGTTCAGCGGATTAAGATGCATGCAAAAGACACAGTGCCGTGTTCAAGGGTGACTCTAAGAGTTATTTGGTAATGTTCTCAAAAAAATGCTTGGCTTGCTTCTTTCAATTTTTTCCCCCATCCAAATAAACGAGTACCTCTTTTTAATTTAACGAGCTCAAGGAGGATAACACATGCTCGATAAAACTCACCTTCGGTAAGTTCCTCTTCCTTTTTAACGAACTGGAAGAAGTAAGGGTTCGATCCCATATGGGCATGTCGATGTTTTGTTTAGCGAGTCCAAAGACAGAAAACTCGAAGGTTTTTCATGATTATAGAGTTTGGAAAAACACTTCAAAGAGAACTCTCTCAATTCCTTTTTCGTAAACTAGTCTGACGAGACCGAAAAAGAGATAAAATATCGCTCAATAGACGTTTTCTTCAAATACTTAAACGAGTGTGAAAAGAACAAGGTTGCTCAGTAATCTTTTCATGTTTAGAGAGTCTGAAAAGGACTTAAAGATGACTCCAATGTTGTCCTTTTTCGTAATGTTAGTCTCGTGAGGCCGAAAAAGAGATAAATTATCACTCAAAAGACGCCCTTTCAAACCGTTTAACGAGTGGAAAAGGAAGCAAGATCACTCGGCAATCTTTTCATGTTTAGAGAGTCTGAAAAGAGCTTAAAGGAGACTCCAGGGGGTTCTTTTTTCGTGTATCCATACAGGTCTGAAAAAGAGATAAAATTCTACCCGGATTCATTCGCATGTATTTACGAGCACGAGAAAGAACAAAGACTAAGCTCGGTATGCCGCCAGCTTGAAAGCTATTGGATTAACTCTAGAATGATCATCAAAGGCTGGAGACATGCCCCCCAAGCTTCAATTCATGCACCGACTTTGAGGTTGTCACCAATTTCTGTGCTAGATGGAGAAAAAGGATACAGGTGGAGGAAATGAAGGTTCAATAACGAGACCTAACGAAAGACTCGACTCGACATCTACGAGATCTGGCGAAAGACTCAACTTGAAGGGAGAGGTGATTGTTTTATTTTTTAACGAGCTTGACACGGGAAAAGAACTATGCTCAAGGTTCCAAGTTCGATCTCCAGATTGTTGTTTCATTTTTTAACGAGCTTGCTACAGAGAGGAAAACTATGCTCAAATCCTCTGATTCATTTTTTAATGAGCTTGCCATAGAGAAGAGAAACTATGCTCATGGTTGCTTCTTGATCATGGATTCCAAGAGGATAACGCTCTGGAAGGATACCATGTCAAGGGAAAAAACTCAGTCATGGCTTCCAAGAGATCTTCGTCGGATGGAAGACAATCACTCTGGAAGGAACACATGTCGAGGGTCATGAAAGGGGTAAGGTGATCAGGCTCCAATATCCCTACCGAAGAGATCACCATGTCAACTACTGAATCTAAATCATCAGAAGTTGAAATCATGGGAGACAATGCCACATAATTGACATGCGGTGAGGGTGATACTGTCTGCATATAAGAACCACTTAGGGAAGTAACCCAGTCAGGGCCGATGAATGAAAGTTGATCAATAGTCACAATTCTTCCATTGTGAGGGAAATATATCACACGGAAAAGAGTGGATACAATAGCTTTCATGGCATAGACATAATCCCGCCCAAGGAGTAAAGAAAAATCCAATGGGTCTCGGACTACCATGACATCGATAAAGACAGTTTTCCCTCCCAAAGTTACAGGAAACTGAGGAAGGATCCCTAAAGGTTGATTGGTTCTTATGTTAAAAGCCAACAGATTCTGGGTAACCGGTGCAAGCTGAGGACAAGCCAAAGCATGCCAAGCAACAGAGGACAAAATACTAATGGACGCACCTTCATCTATCAGTGTTTGAGGAACGTCCCGACCACAAACCTGTACTGTAATCTGAAAAGGAATGTGAGAGGGAAGACGAGGTCTAGTTAGCGCACCCCAATCAAAAAGGATGGTCTCATTACTTGGAGGGGGTTTTGCAGGAGAACGAGGAATGCCCCCCAGCATGGTAGAGTCTGTATTAATGAGAAAAACATGGGCAGTATCAGTTTTACTCTCTAGAGGGAGAGTAGGATTGATCAATGGTGGACTTGAATCGACCGCTTTGGCACTCTTCAGAGGAAGAGTAGGATTGACTGAGGATGTAACCGGAGCAACCACTTTGGCACTCTTTGGAGTAAGGGTGGGACTGACCACGAAAGGGACTGGATCAATCACTTTGTCACTCTTCAACGAAAGAGTGGGATTGACCGATAATGTAACCGGAGCAACCACTTTGGCACTCTTCGGATGAAGGGTGGGACTGACCGAGGAAAGGACTGGATCAGTCACTTTGTCACTCTTCAACGCAAGAGTGGGATTGACCAATAATGTAACCGGAGTAACCACTTTGGCACTCTTTAGATGAAGGGTGGGACTGACCGAGGAAAGGACTGGATCAGCCACTTTGGCACTTGCCAAAGGAGGAGTGGGATCGACTGGTGACAGAACCGGATCAACCACTTTGGGTACATTCTCCAAGGGAAGAATGGGGTCAACGGGTGGAAACGGATCGACCGCTTTGGTGTCACTCTCTAATGGGAGAGTGGGATCGACCGAGGATGAAAATAGATCGACCACTTGGATTACACTCTTTTGATTAAGAACAGGGTTGATCGATGACGGAACTGGATCAACTTCTTGGGTTTGTGGTGAAATCGAGGAGGAAACTAGATTGACTACCTGATCAACCAGACTGATCAGGGATGGAATCGGATTGACCAGTCCATCAACTAACGATGGGTTGGGGGAAAGCTTACGATAACCTTTTGGAAGTTGAAGTTTTTCCAAAAGAGAAGAAGCCTCGTCCATACGAGGACAAAGGTGTGAGTAATGATTGCCTTTACATAACATGCAAGGGAACTTGACATTTTTCTTCTTCTTACCAACCTTAACATCACTAGTTGACGGGGTATCATCGACATGACCAACAGAGGCCAATGACGAGGAGCGCCACATTTCTAAGACATGGGTAAGACCGGGGCAATCCCTCAGAAAGTGGTCACCCTTACAAAGATTGCAAGGGAATTTGGGTTTCGGGTTCTTCATTTTAATCTTGTTGACCTCATCAACACTCCCAATACTATTAACAGTAACTGGTTTCTTAGAGCCAACATCTGATGTTGTTGGGGCCTTTGTCCTTTTCAGGTTCTTCTTCTTCTTCTTCTGATCAACCTGGATACTTGCTTTAGAGCTTTCACTAGGCGAAGAGGGAGAAATGAAAGGAGACTTGATGGATGAAGAAGGCGAAAAGTTGACATGAGGTTGATGTGTGGGTGGTGTATTAACATCCAAAGTATTAGATGCAACTGAAACATTGGGAGGATTCGGGATCACTGGAGTGGGGAACAACCAAACTGGTAATTCAATAGTGAGTCCTTGAAGACTTAGTGTCGCAACATATGGAGGACCAAATTTTCCAAATGAAGGAAAGGTATAAGGTTCCCCAGGAGAAGGGGTTCCTCCACTGGTACTCCCAGGATTCAATGCCATTAATGCTGACTCGACCTAAGGTCCATTAAGTAAAACAAACAACACATGCTATGAATCTGAGAAGTAATCAATCAAACAAAACATTCCCACGATGAAACCACTAGTTGGTCATGAAATCCAACGTCACGAGATCAAAATAGGAAGGGGCGGGGATAGAGTGGGTGGATCAGTTACGTTGGCGACCTGCTTAATGGACTTACGCCTTGGTGTAAGCTTCCACACAGTAATTGTGGATTTACCCTCCAAGGAACCCAAGTGAGTTTGACCAACGTCTGTTCCAGGTACAATTAGACTTCCCTTCACCGTCACCTTGTGTGAGACCCTAAAGATTATGGCTACTAAGGTCACCAATTCATAGTCAGCCACTAGGTGGGTACAGTCGATAGTCCAATCGGAACGTATGGGCAGGATAACAAGTCCAAAATCAACCCGAAAGGATCCCACACATAATCGTGGGTATACCTTCCAATGACCCCCAATATACAATCCAACCACTACAAACAGTTGGGCCACAGAGGGATAATCTCCGTAACTCACACAAATGCAACCTCATGCGTAACCCCTGTGTGAGAGGGGGATCCTAGAAAGATAATACGACAATTGGATTTGACTCTCCCTACTGCAAGATACTAAGTTTGTTTGATAGCTTTGGAAATTTATCCTTTCAACCTATTCCAAAGCCCTACACCTTAAACTAATGTAGGTTTGCTAACAAACATGTAAAAAGTCTGATAAATTTCAGTTAAGCGTTAATTTTAATGGTTGTTGTTTACTCAGAGGGTGTATGAAAGTGAAACTGATGGAATGATGACTCAATTCCCAAAAATATGCATGAAATATGATAAGCAATCATTTATTTTCAATGAATACCTATTTAAGGGAAAGAGGAAGAGTCGTTTTCACTATCAAACACTTGATAAGGAATGCCCTTAATCAATTGTGTTCTCAATCAAATCCAATATGATGCTACAACATTTCAAAAATGCAAACTAATATGCAAACTAATCATTAAGATGTACTTTTGTCGTTGTCATGCGAATGATGATCAATTCAATGAAAAACTTTTCCTGCCAAACTACCCTTTCAGATCAAGGAGATTCGGGCAAGAAAATGTAGATTTCGCACAAACAACACACCCTTTTGCAATCAAACAAGAGAAAGACAATCAAAAATTCAAAAGGAAGGAGAAATAAATTGGATCATATGACCTCAAAGAACCAAATGAGAAGAGTCACAGACTTCTAATGTCCTTCACTAGAGTTCCCGCTCAGTCGGATAGGAGAGAAGAAAATGGTGGATTGATTTCAAGCTCTCAACAGCAAAAACTCAAAAATAATGAAGAAGGGCATAAAATATGAGAAAAAAGGTGTTTACTTCTCAGCAGGAAGCATGTCAAAGGTCAAAGGAAGAATCATTGAATTGCAAAGCAGCTCAGCAAGTGAAAAAGCAGGGTTTCGACCTCCAAAAAATACCATTTTTGAAGAGATTTTGGAAAAAAAGGGATGGTGCTCTGGTATAAGGGCCACTAGAGAGTTATAAAGCTCTGTCTAACACTTCCATGGAGTGTTGGTGCTCTGCTAACATGGGCAGGGGGGCGCCAGGCTCAAAAAACTCATAAAAATGTCCAAAAACCCAAAATTTTGATCAAATTTTGACAATCAGGCTGAGTGTGATGGGGTAAAGAGTCTTTCAACAAGTGCAATCAGATATGAAGGGGTGAACAAGGCCTAATAACAATCAAAGGTTAATACAAGGTCTTATGAGGAAAAATCAAAACTAAAAAGTTCTGATTCATTCCCCAGTGGAGTCGCCAATTTCTGTTGAAGGAAAATCTCCCTGCGGACAGGTAGATCTCCTCAAAGAGATAGACTCTTAACTCTAAGATAGAAAGTGATTATCATGGTCACTGACTTCCTTTTATATTTATACAAACTAATGTATGAGGAGGAAGGAGAAAAGAAGTACCTTTTACCGGTGTTTTTCCTTGCACGCTCCGAGTTGAGCTCCAATCTTTCGCTCCTCGATAAGACCTGTAGACAAACAAAGTATGAACACTTCCTACTCTATCAAGATTAGTCTGAAATAGGTCTATCTACTAAAGAGACAAATTCATGTGAGATTGAACATGAATTAGAAAGAAATAGGCCAAGAAAATTATATTAATGAGGACAAAACATTGCTTACAGTCGTAGATGGTTTGCAACAGTTTCGTCAAGTCCTCCTTGTCTACCCCTTGCTCAAAAGATCCATGATTTGAATGATGATAGCTTCACTGATTTCTCCCTATGATATCATATGTCTCTTGCTTCTAAAATATCTCTGTTCCAGCACCACTTATAAGATCATAAGTTTGGTTTGATTCTCCCTTTCCTCTCCTTTCACCATGAGAAAACTTGTTTATATAGCCTTGGAGAGGCTTTAACCATTTGAGATATCCTTGGGGAAGTTGAGGATTTCCCTCCTTCAGTTAAGGATCTGCCCTAAGATCATGGTTGGACTAGGGATTCGAATCCAACTACCTTCCAAGAATGAAAGGATCCTTCCCCCATTCATCAACAACTTAACCACTTCCCAGAATAGGCAGCGCTCCCTCAAAAGGGTCATCAGAGCATTGCAGCGCTCCCCAGTAGGCTTAAGGGGGGCACCAGCACTCCCTAAAGACACCAGCGCTCCTTCGGAAGGGATAAAGGAGCTTTATAGTGCTCCCAAACAGTGTAAGGGGGGGCGCCAGCACTCCCAGAAGAGGTATAGGGGAGCGCTCCCCTCCAAAAACTTAGTTTTTTGAGTGTTTTCAAATGGCAAAAGGTTCATGAGCCCAGTTAACCTTTCCTCCTCTTCCAAATCAAGTGTTTGACATGTGCCAAGTGTCCTCCTGATGTTGTTTACAGGCACGACATAGGCATCATGGCAGTATGCTTCCCTCACACTTGTGAGCAAAATGCGACACTTGCGACCTTTGTAATGACGACACTTGCGACACTATCAAAGTGAGTATTTTTTATGTGTAACAGTAATTGCACACATAGAAGTGCGAACATGGTGGATACAACAATGAGTGATTAAGCATTGGAGATTTCATGAATGGGCCAACGTGACGACCCGTGTTTGAGATGAACAATCGGAAGGGACAATATAACACTCCACATATCTTGGTTTAATGCATATTAATGGGAGATCTCCTCGAGCATTTTTCTCATTAATGACAATGTCGACTGTTCCTGCATGGTGAGTTGTTAGCATGAAAGGTTACTAATGGCATATTAAGAAAGAAGTACGAAGGTCGTGGGGACAGGAAAGAGAAGTTAAGGAGTGTATAAGTATCGAAAGCGGTCGGGCAGGCTTCAAAATAGGGTTACAAGGTAAAACTGTTGGAGGTGAGGGTGCGAGGGTCAAATTGTATGTCTCAGAACTTTTTTAGTGCAATACACATAACACCAAAGAGGGCATGATAGGACAGTCTAGAGGGAAATTTGTATATCATGGAAGTCTAGGTGATGTTTGAAGGACACAGAACAATGGAGGTGCAAACATGAGCCCACCTATCCGGGAACCCACAATCGAAAAAGTGGCTCAAGTATGGAATAGAGAAATGGCTGGGCGGATTCATTTTCGCTAATATATTGAAACTTGTAATATATATCCCATTGTGTGGCAAGATATTTTATGCATGTCTTTGGGCAGAAAAGAGAAAATAAGAGAAGATAAATTAATTTAAATTCGAGGAGTCGAGCTTTAATTAAATTTCACTGTCTCGTTGATGCTTTTTCTTTTTAATGGTGGTCTGTACGATTGTTGCATGATGAACTATTAGCATTAAACCTTGGTCGAGAATAGTAAACAATGCCTAAGAATTGGAGATTTTGTGAACCTGCCAACCCGAGGAACCGCGAAAGAGATTCCATGAAATGGGCAAGTATGGAAAGTCGTCGGATGGGCTTCAGAATTAGGGTGACTATGGTTCCCAAGGAGACTTGAATTCCTGAGGGTCAAATTGTATGTCTCGGAACTTGAATGAAAAATGTGTACCATGGAAGAGGGGATTATATGGGAGTCTGACGGTCAATTTGTATACGACAGACCCTTTCGGTCATTAATGACATGTTTAAGATTCATGCACAATGAAGTGCTAGTATTAAACATTGTCAATTGCATTTCCAGAGAGAAGTAGGAAGGTAGCGGGAACAAGGAACAACAAGTAAGGAATGGATAATTATCGAAAGCGGTTGGTGATGCTTCGAAATAGGACTACAAGATACAACCAACAAAGGTGAAGTCCCGAGGGTCAAATTGTATCTCTCGGGAGTGTTTACTACAAAATGTGTAACATGGAAGAGGGCATGATGATGCATTCCTACAGACAAACTGTATATCGCAGAACTCCGGGTATTGTTTGATAGTCATGGAACATTGGAAACACAATCCTGAGACCGCCAATCCGAGAACCCGCAATCGAAAAAGTTTCTAAGTATGAAACAGGGAAACGGAAGGGCGGACTGGATACACAGTAAATGTACAATGTCATGGATATACAACCAACTTGGGGCTAAGTATTGAAAGGAACGGCGTACGGCTGGGCTCGTGACGGGGCATTCCAACAGACAAATTGTATATCGCAAAACTTCAGGCACTGTTTGCAAGTTGTAGAATATTCCAAACACAATTTTGAGGTCGTCAATCTGGGAACCCACAGTAAAAAAAGTGTCCAAGCATGGAATAGGGAAACGCTGGCCTGAACTTGTTTTCTCTATATATTGAAATTTGTAATAGCTTTGCCATTACCTGGAAAGATCTTCTTTGCATGTTTATGGACAAGTTTTGTAGGGATGGTTAGTCCACAAGACTTTTTCTTATTAATGATGATCCTTACAGTTGTTTCATTTTGACGTTTTAGTATTAAAACTTTGGTGTTGCATATTTGGAAAGAAGTACGAGGATGGTCAGAACATGAAATAGTGACTAGGAATTGGAGATTTCGTGAACCTGCCAACATGAGGATCCAAAATAGGGTGACAAGGCCTCCCCAGAAGACGTGAGGCCCTGACGGTCAAATTGTATCGCTTATAACATTTGAATGCATAATCTGTAACACGGAAGAGGGGACGATGTGAGAATGTGATAGTCAATTTGTATATGGAGGAGGACCAGGTGCCAATTGTTTTGTACCAGTGTGTTCAGTTGTCACTAGTAAGAGAATAATTAATGTATATTAGGAAGGATGGGAAGTTAGTGGGGATGGAAGGTAGTGACAAATACTTTGAAACATTTGTGAACCATGGTAAAGTGAATCTTGTGAGTTCGAGGAGTCCGTGTTGGAATTGTAGATCATGAAAGTTTTGAGTACAAGATATATATCACGGAACAAGAAGCAGTAGAGTTCGAAAGCGCCAACCGGGAAACCACAACCATAAAATTGGCTAAGTATGGAAAGGAACAACGGTCGGTCGGATTCATCATGTGAGGATATAGATGGAGATGAAGATATGTCATCCCGCCAATGTTGGAACCCGTGATCATAGAAAGGCGACTAATTATATAACCAGAAAGCGATAATACACGGGAAGAAGAAAAGGGAAAAAGGGATAAGGGGTCTGCGGTGGAATTGTAGATCACAGAAGTTTTGAGTGCAAGATGTATATCATGGAACAAGAAGCAGCAGAGTTCGAAAGCGCCAACCCAACAACCGCGACCATAAAATTGGCTAAGTATGGAAAGGAACAATGGTCGGTCAGATTCGTCATGTGAGGATATAGATGGAGATGAATATATGTCATCCCGCTAATGCTGGAACCCGCGATCATAGAAGGGAGACTAATTATATAACCAGAAAGCGATAATACACAGGAAGAAGAAAAGGGAAAAAGGGCTAATTATCTCACAGAAGAACATCTATTGTTCGTTTATTAATGTCAATCTTTTAGAACCCCTGGTGAGTTCTCACTAGTAAAAGCATAAATTGAATATCACGGAAGTTCTTTGGGTGCAAGATGTATATGATGGAACAGGGAACAAAAGTATTGGATACTGCAAACACAGGACCCGATGGTCAGATAATTGGCTAAGTATTGAAAGGGACCGTGGTTGGTCGAGCTCATGGTGTGAAGATGTAGATAAAGAGCTACCAATCTGGGAATCCAGGAGGCCATGACCATATAGATGCAACTAAATATAGAAGCACAAAGGGATAATAGAGGGGGAGAAAAGAGGGAAAATTTAAAGAGAAAGTGTTTATATTTATTCCAATAGTATTCATATTAACATATATTAATAGATTATTTTTGGTCCAAATGTAAATCATCTTCCAATTTGCAGGATCTGGTTCGGTTCGCAAATTTCGTTGAAATCCATAAGCAATAGAAAGAAAAAAAATGACGGATGGTTGGGCTCGTGACGGGGCATTCCAGCGGACAAATTGTATATCGCGGAACTCCAGGCACTGTTTGCAACTCACGGAAGATTCATAACACAATTTTGAGGCCGTCAATTCGGGAGCCTGCAATTGAAAAATTGTCCAAGTATGGAATAGGGAAACACTGGCCCAGACTTGTTTTCGATAATATATTGAAATTTGTAATAGCTTTTCCATTACCTGGCAAGATATTCTTTGCATGTTTCTGGACAAGTTCTGTAGGGATGGTTAGTCCTCGAGACTTTGCTTGTTAATGATGATCTTTATGATTGTTGCATGATGTCATTTTAGTATTAAAACTTTGGTGTTGCATATTTGGAAAGAAGTGGGAGGATGGGCGGAACAGGAAACAATGACTAGGAATTGGAGATTTTGTGAACCTGCCAATGTGAAGATCCAAAATAGGGTGAGAAGGTCTCCCTAGAAGATGTGAGGCCCCGACGGTCAAATTTTATCGCTCATAACATTTGAATGCAAAATGTGTAACATGGAAGAGGGGACGATGTCGGAGTCAGGTAGTCAATTTGTATATGGCGGAGGTCCGGGTGCCAATTATTTCGTACCAGTGTGTTCAGTTGTCACTAGTAAGAGCATAACTAATGTATATTAGGAAGGACGTGAAGTTAGTGAGGATGGAAGGCAGTGATAGATACTTTGAGACATTTGTGAACCCTCGTATAGTGAAGCTTGCGAGTTCGAGGATTCTATGGTGGATTTGTAGATCACAAAAGTTTTGAGTGCAAGATGTATATCACGGCACAAGAAGCAGCAGAGTTCATAAGCGCCAACCTGGAAACTGCGGCCATAAAATTGGCTAAGTATGGAAAGGAACAATGGTCGGTCAGATTCATCATGTGAGGATATAGAGGGAGATGAAGCTATGTCATCCCGCCAACCCTGGAACCCGCGATCATAGAAAGGAGACTAAGTATATAACCAGAAAGTGATAATGGATCTCACAGTAGAAAATATATCGTTCGTTTATTAATGCCAATCTTTTTGAACCCCTGGTGAGTTCTCACTAGTAAAAGCATAAATTGCATATCATGGAAGTTCTTTGGTTGCAAGATGTATATGACGAAACAAGGGACATAAGTGTTGGATACCGCAAACCCGGGACCTGGTGGCCAGATAATTGGCTAAGTATTGGCCAAGAGAAAGTTTTTATATTTATTCCAATAGTATTCATATTAATATATATTAATATATTATTTCTGTTTCAAATGTAAATCATCTCCCAATTTGTAGGATGTTGTTCGGTTCAAAATTTCGTTGGAATCACAGAAGTTTTGAGTGCAAGATGTATATAACAGAACAAGAAGAATCAAAGTTCGAAAGCGTCAACCCGGAAACCGTGGCCATAAAATTGGCTAAGTATGGAAAGGAACAACGGTCGGTCGGATTTGTCATGTGAGGATATAGAGGGACATCATGAAACAAGAAGCAGTCGAGTTCGTCAGCGCCAACCTAACAACCGCGACCATAAAATTGGTTAAGTATGGAAAGAAACAACAGTCGGTCGGATTCGTCATGTGAGGATATAGATGGAGATGAAGATATGTCATCCTACCAACCCTGCAACCCACGATCATAGAAAGGAAACTAAGTATATAACCAGAAGTCGATAATGGATGGGAAGAAGAAAAGGGGAAAAAAGATAAGTATCTCACAGTTTAAATTCTATTGTTCATTTATTAATGCCAATATTTTTGAACCCCTGGTGAGTTCTCACTAGTAAAAGCATAAATTGCAGATCACAGAAGTTCTTTGGCTGCAAGATGTATATGATGGAATAGGGGACATAAGTGTTGGATACCGCAAACCCGGGAGCTGGTGGCCAGATAATTGGCTAAGTATTGGCCAAGATAATTTTTTTATATCTATTCCAATAGTATTCATATTAATATATATTAATAGATTATTTCTGGTTCAAATGTAAATCATCTCCCAATTTTTAGGATGTTGTTCAATTCACAAATTTCGTTGGAATCACGAAATTTTTTAGTGCAATATGTATATAACGGAACAAGAAGCAGCAGAGTTTGAAAGCGCCAACCCGGGAACCGCAGCCATAAAATTGGCTAAGTATGGAAAGGAACAGGGATCAGTCAGATTTTTCATGTGAGGATATAGATGGACATCACAGAATAAGAAGCAGTCGAGTTCGTAAGTGCCAACTCGGCAATCGCGACCATAAAATTGGCTAAGTATGGAAAGGAACAGAGGTCAGTCGGATTCTTCATGTGAGGATATAGATGGAGATGAAGATATGTCAGCCTGCCAACCATGGAACCCACGATCATAGTAAGGTGACTAAGTATATAACCAGAAAGTGATAATGGGCGGGAAGAAGAAAAGGGGAAAAGGTTTGAGTATCTCACAGTAGAAAATCTATTATTCGTTTATTAATGCCAATCTTTTCGAACCCCTGGTGAGTTCTCAGTAGTAAAAGCATAAATTGAAAATCACGGAAGTTCTTTGGCTGCAAGATGTATATGATGGAACAGGGGACATAAGTGTTGGATACCGCAAACCTAGGACTTGGTGGCCAGATAATTGGCTAAGTATTGGCCAAGAGAAATTTTTTATATCTATTCCAATAGTATTCATATTAATATATATTAATCCCTGGATGGGGTGTTTTTATGCCCAGCAGACAACCAAGACACGGGGAGGCCACCTGGATGGGCGGCCAGCCACCTGGAACCCATCCAGTCCCATCCCACCCTCCCCATCACCTCATGAATGTCAGCACGTCGTCACCACCCTTCATTCCTTCAACACACACCTACAATCGCACGATTCAAATGCTCTGGAACGCATGCGAATTCATGGTGTTGCATGGGGGTTTTCTTGGCTTACTTGCCCATTTCCCTGCTCACTCTCTGGTGAAAAACTTACTCTCTGATCCCAAGATCTATGTGCACAATTCGCCTCCCCTCTAGTGCAGCTTTCCTTGGGCTCCCAGCTCCACAAGCTCAGGTCTCATTAATGCAGACCCCCCATACCTCTGCCTCAGCAGATTCTGCTAACCTCTTGGTCTTAGGATCGTTCTTCTCTCTGCGAGCTGAAGCAGCTCACAATTCGCCTCCCCTCTGGTGCAACCTTCCTTGGGCTCACAGCTCCACAAGCTCAGGTCTCAGTGATGCAGACCCCCCCTACCTCTGCCTCAATAGATTCTGCTAACCTCTTGGTCTTAGGATCGTTCTTCTCTCCGCGAGCTGAAGCAGCTCCCTAGTTCCCTGTTGGAACCTCTCGAACAAATCCATAGGTCCTTTTATTGAACTCAACCCGCATGGACAAGCACTAGGTGGGAGCTCCCTTCACGTGACCACAACCTTGTGAGCACAGGCCTACACAATAGGCATGTCGCGTTTTGTGATGTCAGGGATTTTCATTCCAAGACACCAGACTCCTCCAAGTCCCGAAACCCCGAAAAGGGCTTAACGTTCCTTATCTCCTCCCTTGAATTCTCCTAATGTGACCCTTGGATATGAACTGGGGCCCAACCTTCTTCATGTGTCGGGACTTCGCATTTTGGGGATTCCCGATGCTTCTCTCGACTCCCGAAATGTCGATATTCCAATGCACTAGGTCAATGGTCTAGAAGCCCTGCGATCCAACGGTCCACGTTCCCCCTTCGCGAAGTCAGAACTTCATGACTCGGGACTTTGGGATGGTTCTTTCCTTTGAACCTCCAACTCCCGAAATGTCAAAATTTCGATGCTTTAGATCGACAACCCACAGCCTGACTCAATCCAATGGCCCAGATGTTGTCGTGAGTTCGGCTGTCGCGAGTTCTTAAAACTTTGCCTGTTGACTCCTTCGAACCATGAGTCAGTGAAATACTGATTTCTCACCATGCGTCCCTTTCGATGGATGGTTCTAATGATTTTGTGAATTCTCCTTTCACAAGTTTTCTCCTCTGCTACTTGCAAATATCCTGATGTCCAATTCCACGAACACCCTCGATCTGTTGCCACCTGTCACCTTTGACGATGGACGGTTCTGATCATTTCAAAACTTTGGGACTTTGACGAGTCCACTCTCCTTCTCACACAAGGATTAAACCTTGCATGCTTTCCTCTAGATCCAATGGATGTTGTTCCTCTGTGCTCAAATCCAATGGTCCATATCTGATCTTCCCTCCTATGCACTCTCTTTCTATTGTCTGGACATATATTCAATGGTCCAGATGTTCCCTCTGCAGCTTATTCGACGACTGTTGTGCTCCTCCTCCTGAGATTTGAATTTCTTCCTAGACTTGGAATATTTCCAACATCTCAAAGGCCTCAACCTTTTCTTCCTCTGCGAGCCATGGTGACTTTGGGTCTCGCCTGCGTTCTGGAAACACTATCCCTCTTGAGCTTTGAAAACATAATTCAACCTTGGCCCTGGCACATACTTGCGCCGCACTTGCAAACCTACACTATCTCTCCTAAGATTTTGGACTTAGAATAGTCCACTCTTTCACGCTCCTGGTGCTATCTCTCATGAGCTTTCGAACTTACTCAGATCTAAGGGACTCGACCCTCTGCTTCCTTAGAAGACTTATGGTGCTCCTCCTGGCACACTTTGTGCTCGACCTCCTGAGATTCAGAACTTGAAACAAGTTCACTCTATGCATTATCCTTGCGCTTCAACTAGCCTTCATATGGTTGTCTCTCAACACTTTGTACGATTGTTGGCCTGGTGCACTCCTTGCACAGGTCTTCCTCTAGAGTATTCAACAACTATGTCCCCTTTCACTCCTTGAAAGGATATAAGTGCCCTCCTGGAAACTTCTTGCTCAAGCATTCCCTGCTGAGCCAACAGAGTGTTCAGTAACTCTGTAAGTGTCTCCTCAGTGACACTTCTCTTATCTCTAAACTTGAAACAGATTTCCTTGGTTCACTCTTTGCACATGCTCAATGTCCACCTGGCAGAGCTTTACAAAATAATCAGTGATTTTGTCTTCTTTATGTGCCTTCCTCTGCACAGTCTCCACCTCCAAGGTGTTCAGTAACCTTGAGGCTTCTCCCTTAAGTTTATGACTTCCTCTGGTGCGCCCTCCTGGCATGTCTTTGCCTGAATTCCACAGAACTCAAATGTGAACTCTTTGCACCGGTCTACAGAGTCCTCAACACTCTGTCATGCAACCCCTTGCATGAAGCCACAAAGAACCTAGAATGAAATCAAAGAAAATCATAGACAACAGATTCTATCTATCTCTACAGATGGAACCTAACATACATCTACAACATAAAATAAGACACAGATGACATTCATTCATAAACACATAAACACACAAAGAATCTCATGCAGGAAAAACTACTCTTTGTATTAATCTCAGAATGTATGTACAAAGGTTACAAAATCTCAGAATGCAACAGAGTCTCGACTCTTCTCTCCTTTTCTCTAATCTATATATTTCTTCCTAACTCACCCATAACTATTGAATCTAGATACAAAGATATTTTACAAAGAGAGGATCCTCGATCTCTTCCCTCCATCTCGCCTACTCTCATTAATTACAATGAATTACATTCAATGGTTGTCTAGTCCGAATCAGATCTAGATCTCAGCCTATCAACCATTAAAGGAGACTCTATCTACTACATGCACAAAGGCATCTACGTAGCTCTTTGGTCTTACAACAGTTATTACATTTTCAAATTTGAAAATGAGAGGGATGGCACCTCTCTCTTCCATTGAATGTGCGTTGAATGTGCTGGCTAGCTGGTGTGTTGCTAATGTGAAGCGATGCTCCTCCATCATACTCCACTGCTGCGAAAAATTCATGAGCTCCTACTCATGAGCTTCCCATCTCTATTTGCTCCACTTCCTTGCTGCTTCTATTGTTGCTTCCCTATTTCTCTTGCAGGCTCCCTTCTGCTCAGCTTCCCCTTGCTAACAGTCTCATGTGATGACCTCAATATCAGACTTCTGATTTCTTCCATCACTCTATCCAACCGCTCCAATGGTTGGATTTCCTTATGCAGTCTTCTTGGCTGCACTTCCTCCCTATCGATAGGTAGATCAACTCGATCCCCCTTGTGGTTTTCTCCATCTCTTGTGGCCTTAGCTTGCCACCCTGCTACAAAATTTATTTCTGCAGTCTTATCAATGAGCTGTTGCCCAGTTTCTCCTTCTAATAGCTTAGCTTCTACCAGTTCTCCTGATGGAATATCTCCAGCTTCCTCCAGTTGTTCCCCAGATTGGAATTCTACTCCCTCTTCCGTTGCATGCTTCAGTGCTGCAGTCATCTTTTGTTCAGCTTCCTGGCTGAAATTTCTGACAATTCTATCGAATGCTCTTCTCCCACAATCTGCATGACTGTCTTCTCATGGCAGTCATCTACTAGTTCTGAATTGTTCAACCAGTCCTCCATCATCTCCAACTCCTTCTCCCATGGAGTGAGCATCTTAACTGCATGTTCTTCTTCTACTGGGGCAGATATCAACATCTGCTCCATTTCTTCTTCCTCTATGACAGTCACTGTTAGCTATCCTTCTCCTGTTGTTTCACCTGCAACATGTGTTGTGGCCTTAACTGGGCTACTTGGCAGGAACACCTCAATTCCTCCAATGATCAGAATGTATTTCTAATCCTCCTCCATCAGGTCTTGTTGCTGATATGAACTCTTAGTTGAGTTCATCTTCTCTCCCCATCCCACCTGGAAATATGGGATTTCTGGCATGCCCTCATGGAAATCTATGAGATCCTCCAACAATCCCATCTCATTGCCCACCTAGAAATCTGAACTTTATTCACTGCTCACCAGGCAATTTCTGAGACCTCTGCTTGATATCTTCTCATTATCATCACTAAGACTCTTCCCATTTTTTGGCTCACAGATGTGAACCATCTCCTCTTCACCTCTGAGGTTTTCAACATACCTCAGCCACATTTTCAACGGCCTTCATTGTCCTTTGGCAAAAAATTTATGAACATTCCACTTCACCTTCTTCTTCATAGGTCATTCATACCTCTAGCATGTCTTCACCTCCTGTTGCATCTTCAATGCAAGCCTATTCATTTATGCCCTTATCTCGTTGAGCTCCTTATCCATCTTAGCCTTGTTTTTCTATTGGCGGTCCTTGTCTTGACCACGCTTATGACCTTCGATAGCCATCTTTTTCCTCTCTATTTTTCAGCCCACCTGGTTGTTTGTTTACTGTTGCATGCCTTCAAACAATCACCACAGAGCATGAACACCCTGTCTTCAGCTCCTGATACCACTTGATGGTATCGAACTATCTCTTTCTCGCTCTTGCCTCGGCCTAAAGAAATAAATTGTGTGCAAACTTTGATACCACTTGATGCAGACCCCCCCTACCTCTACATCGGTAGGGTCCATTGACCTCCCAGTCTTAGGATCATTCTTCTCTCCATAAGTTGAAGTAGCTCCCTAGTTCCCTGTTGGAACCTCTCGAACAAATCCAAAGTTCCTTTTATTGAACTCAACCCGCGTGGACAAGCACTAGGTGTGAGATCCCTTCACGTGACCACAACCTGTGACCACATGACTACACAATAGGGATGTCATGTTTCATGATGTCAGATATTTTCATTCCAAGACACTCGAATACTCCAAGTCCTGAAACCCTGAAAACGGATTAATGGTCCTTAGCTCC
Organism: Picea glauca; assembly: GCA_000966675.3. Classification (NCBI taxonomy): domain Eukaryota; kingdom Viridiplantae; phylum Streptophyta; class Pinopsida; order Pinales; family Pinaceae; genus Picea; species Picea glauca. The sequence continues at coordinate 82,123 of JZKD02S2077924.1, read as the reverse complement.
TCCTTTGATTTATCCTGATGTGACCCTCGACTGTGACCTGGGGCCCAACCTTCTTCATGCTTTGGGACTTTGTGTTTTGGGGATTCCTGATGCGATTCACCTTCGTTCTCTCGACTCCCGAAATGTTGATATTCTGGTGCACTAGATCAATGGTCCACAATCCCCGCGATCCAACGGTCCACATCACCCTTCACGAAGTTGAAAATTCACGACTCAAGACTTTGGGATGGATCTTTCCTTCAAACCTCTGACTCCTGAAATGTCAAAATGTTGATGCTTCAGACCCACGGCCCACAACCTGACTCGATCCAACGGCCCATATGTTGTTGTGATTTTGGCTATCGCAAGTTCTTAAAACTTTTCCTATTGAATCCTTCGAGTCACGAATCAACAAAATACTGACTGCTCGCCACGTGTCCCTTCCGATGGATGGTTCCAATGATTTCGTGAATTATCCTTTCATGAGTTTGCTCCTCTGCTCCTTGCAAATATCCCAATGTCCAATTCCACGAACACCCTCGATCTATTTCCACCTGTCACCTCTGACGATGGACGGTTCTTATCGTTTCGGAACTTCGGGACTTTGACGAGTCCACTCTCCTGCTCACACAAGGATCAAACCTCACATGCTTTCCTCTGGATCCAACGAATATTAGTCCTCTTCACTTAGATCCAACGTTCAAGATCTTATCTTCCCTCCTGCGCACTCTCCTTATATTGTCTGGATGTAGATTCAATGGTCCAGATCTTCCCTCTACAGCTTATCCGACGACTGTTGTGCTCCTCCTCCTGAGCTTCAACTTTATTCCCAGACTTAGAATATTTCCAATGTCTCAAAGGCCTTGACCTTTGCTTCCTCTAGGAGCCCTAATGAATTTGGGTCTCGCCTACATTCTGGAAACGTTATCCCTCTTGATCTTTGGAAAAAAAATTCAGCCTCGACCCTGGCACATACTTGCGTTGCGCTTGCAAACTTGCACTGTCTCTCCTGAGCTTATGGACTTAGAATAGTCCACTCTTGCACACTCCTAGTGCTATCTCTCCTAATCTTTCAAACTTACTTAAATCTAAGGGATTCATCCCTCTGCTTCCTCAGAAGACTTATGGTGCTCCTTCTAGCACACTTTGTGCTCGACCTCCCAAGCTTTGGAACTTGAAACAAGTTCACTCTGCATGTTCTCCTTGTGCTTCGACCAGCCTTCAAATGGATGTCTCTCAACACTTCATCCGAGTGTTGGCCTAGTGCACTCCTTGCACAGGTCTTCCTCCAGAGTATTCAACAACTCTGTCTCCTTTCACTCCTTGAAAGGATAAGTGCCCTCCTGGCAACTTGTCACTCAAGCATGCCATTCTGAGCCAACAGAGTGTTCAGTAACTATGTAAGTATCTCCTTAGTGACACTTCTCTTATCTCTGAACTCAAAATAGAGTTTCTTGGTGCACTCTTTGCACATGCTCAATGTCCACCTGGTAGAGCTTTACATAATACTCATGGATTATGTGTTCTCTATGTCCCTTCCTCTGCACAGTCTCCACCTCCAAGGTGTTCAATAACCTTGAGGCTTCTCCCTTGAGTTTATGACTTCTTATGGTGCACCCTCCTGGTACATCTTTGCCTGAATTCCATAGAACTCAAATGTGCACTCTTTGCACTGGCCTACAGAGTCCTCAACACTCTATCATGCAACCCCTTGCATGAAGCCACAAAGAAGCCAAATTGAAATCAAATAAACTCACAGACAATAGATTTTGTCTATCCCTGCATATGGAACCTAACATACATCTACAACATAAAATAACACACATATGACATTCATTCATAAACACATAAACACACAAAGAATATCATGCAGGAAAAACTGCTCTTTGTATTAATCTCATAATGCCTGTAAAAAGGTTGCAAAAGCTCAGACTGCAACAAAGTCTCAGGTCTTCTCTCCTTTTCTCTAATCTATCTCTTTCTTCCTAACTCACCCAGAACTAATGAATCTAGATACAAATATATTTTACAAAGAGGGGCTCCTCGAGCTCTTCCTTCCATCTCACCTACTCTCATTAATTGCAATGAATTACATTCAATGGTTGTCTAGTCTGAATCGGATCTAGATCTCATCCTGTCAACCATTAAAGGAGACTCTATCTACTACATGCACAAAGTCATCTGTGTGACTCTTCGGCCTTACAACAGTTATTACATTTTTGAATTTGAAAATGAGAGGGTTGAAGCCTCTCTCCTCCATTGAATGTGTGTTGAATGTGCTGGCTAGCTGGTGCATTGCTAATGTGAAGCAATGTTCCTGCACCACTCGGCTCCTTACCAAGACCAACTCTGGCATTTGGCATGCCTCACCTTAGGGGCAAGCCTAAATGGGGTGCCACCTGGTATGAGGCCAGGGGAAGAAAACCACCCACCCCTGACCTTCCTTCTAAGGCCGAGCTTCCCCCAACCATTCCTCCAGCTGATGCGCCCATTCATGACCATCCACTTGAGGTAAATTTTCTTCCTGACTTGGACCTTGAGGAAGTGATAGCTCACCTTCTTCCTCCTATAGCTGAACATCCCCCTTTCCTACCCGCAATCAAAGTTCCCATCCCCACTCAGCCCCTCATTGACCCCACCACTGGGCTCTCTCCCCTATCGAACCCCTACGGCTATAGGGTCAAGTGGTTTGACCTCTTTGGTAATTCGTTGGGCTATGCACCTCCCCCTCCCTCCCCCCCTCATCTTTCTCCAGAGAACTGGACATGGACAACCTAAGCAACCCTCAAAGGGACCTGAATGACATCAAATGGGACCTGAGGGAGCTCAAGACAATCACACTTGACATGCAAAATAGAGGTGTCGATCGCTGGAGTCGGGTTGACAAGCTGATGGCCTTCCTCCAAGACTTCCGGTAGGAAATGGAGGACCGCGACAAGGGAAATTCATAGGTGCGGCGTGTCTACACCAAGCCTCGACTCGGTCTAGGTTTCTAATTTTTCTTTGTTTCCATGTTTACATCGAACTTTGTTCACAGGCAGCCAGGGAAGGCAGCCCAAAATTTACTCTTATTTTATATATTTCTAGATAATAGTATCTTCCCTACGGTGGCATCAACATGGAACACCTTATTTTTTGAACAATCGATAGTGGTGGTTTACCGAAAGGGAAGCATTGCCAAGTATGACTAAGAAACTTCATTTTTATGGTACCGCTGCCACGTACGCTAGGTAATTTTAATCATCTGTAACTTTTTTCAGGATCCAATACAACAACTAACTTACAAAAAAAAAATATTAATATATATTAATAGATTATTTCTGGTTCAAATGTAAATCATCTCCCAATTTGCAGGATGTTGTTTGGTTCACAAATTTCATTGGAATCATGGAAGTTTTGAGTGCAAGATGTATATAATAGAAAAAGAAGCATCAGAGTTTGAAAGCGCCAACCCAACAATCGCAGCCATAAAATTGGCTAAGTATGGAAAGGAACAACAGTCGGTCGGATTCGTCATGTGATGATATAGATGGAGATGAAGATATGTCAGCCCGCCAACCCTAGAACCCGCAATCATAGAAAGGTGACTAAGTATATAACCAAATAGCGATAATAAACAAGAAGAATAAAAGGGGAAAAGGGCTAAGTGTCTCACAGAAGAAAATCTATTGTTCCTTTATTAATTCCAATCTTTTCGAACCCCTGGTGAGTTCTCACGAGTAAAAGCATAAATTGTAGATCACAAAAGTTCTTTGGCTACAAGATGTATATGACGAAACAAGGGACATAGATGTTGGATACTGCAAGCCCGGGACCCGGTGGCCAGATAATTGGCTAAGTTTTGGCCAAGAGAATTTTTTTATATTTATTCCAATAGTATTCATATTAGTATATATTAATAGATTATTTCTGGTTCAAATGCAAATCATCTTCCAATTTGCAAGATGATGTTCGGTTCACAAATTTCGTTGAAAAAAATAAGCAATAGAAAGAAAAAAAAAAGAATATATATATATATATATATATATATATATATATATGATGCAACATTTTTTATATATGCATGGATATTATCAAATAGAAGAAGTTGCAATATATGCAAGATAATGAACAGGAACATGACATCAACACTTGAGTTTCCTTGTTGTAATAGTCATTAATTCATTCTATTTACGGGAACCGAAGAATGAAAGCAGGATGGGTCCTCCCGTTTCTTTCTTTAAGTATAGGGCGAGTGCCACATAAGTATGGCCTATGACAAATTATTCTTCCATGTAAAATGTAAGGAATGAATAGAGTAGCCTTTATTTAAATCGAAGTGTTGGGCAGCAAAAAGAAAAACTTGTCATCCATGTTTAACGACAAACAACAAAAAAGGTACAAAAAAAATGAAAAGCAATACCAGAGATTGGAAAACACTATAATAAAAAACGCAAATATTCTGTATTCAAATAAGATGGGTTAAAAAATACAGCTGACATTATTTTCCATGATGACTGCGATTTGGCCTCCCGCCGACCAAAAACAAAATGTACAATAATGAAGCTTGTGGACAGTCTTCTTGACGATCAAATGCTTGATTCATAAAAAACAACGAGTTGAATATCAATTTCAGGTCTTGGACTTCATTGGTGCTACCAACTAGATCTATCCCAACTCTTTGAATAGCTTGTCTCTTTTAGATATGGCATGCCTGCATTGGTTGGTTATTCAACATTCCATACTTTGTTAAGTGTTAATTTCCCTCTGTCGTCGAAAACTTGGGGTTTAAGGTGCCTTCATTGTAATGTTCCTGATCATTGACATCCGAGACAACTTAAAAATGTGATTCAATCCTAATTCAAAGTTGAGGGAGTCGTTTTATGTGACATCAACTTTGGGGGAAACAAATTTTATTAGGCAACAAAAGCTGAGACAAAAAAAAAATTCAAATATGTTGTGACTACTATTCTCCCTGTATTCGATCATCTGTTTGGTTGAAAATCCTTCCTGAAGATTTGTATGTTGAACTTATTTGTTTTATTACGGTAAATTGGAAGGGATGTCCAAGCCAAATACAAAATGTTCCTTTGTTGAAGTACAAAGCTTCTTCCAGCGACACAGATCTTGCAAGTGTATCAAATGCTACAGATCATATCAGAATATATCTTTCGTCGTAGGGGTGGCAGACATGGTGATGCAGGAGCATCACAAGCAAGCGCAAGTAGAGGACAACTGGATATGCACCAACGTGCATTTTGAAGACATTTTGACATTCAAAAGATGAAACATTAATGTAATATTTGGAATGATATATTTTCTTTTATGGTTTGGAGATTGTAATGCAGATCTTGAGCGTTTTCTATCATCTGTCGGTTGTAGGCATTTAATGTAATTAATGTAAAGTAGAGGTAGGCTTTAATTCGATTAGATGGCTTGAGATTGTAGGAGGGAAAACTCGAGAAAGCTCCCTCATATGTATTGTATCATTATTCTCATAGTAGTTAGTACCGAGAGAGCAAGAGAGCATAGGAGAGTCTAAAAGAACAAAGATTGTAGACGCTGTATGAGCAGATAGTTGCTGCTATTGAATCCATGTACATAAGCACTTGAATTAATATAAGAATGATTTGATCCAATTTCATGGTGTTGTTATGGTCATTGTTTACATCTATTGAATAGTATGTTTACAGTTTTCTTGTATACTATGTTTGCATTTGTTTCAATGTTGTGTGTGTATCTATGATTTCATGTTTGCATTTGTTTCAATGTTAGCCCATTTCGGGATTTCAGGACTTGGAAGAGTCGGGGTGCCCTAGAACAGAAGTACCGACATCACGAAACACGATGTGCCCTTTTGGGGTTAATCTTGTGGTCATGCTAGTGGTCACGTGGAGTGGAGGCTTGTGTCTAGTGCATGTTTGTGCAGGCAGAGTGTAGAGAAGGACATGTGGTTATATGTGTTGAAGATTCTATTTGGGAATCAAAGAGTCATTTCGACTCAAAAAAAATTGAATATCCATAGGTCGAGAGGTCAAGTGGACCCTACTAAGGTGGGGGTCTGCATCAGGTGGTATCAGAGCTTAGCTAACAACTTTTGTTTTCTGTAGATGGAAGACAAGGAACAGTTGTGATTTGAATTCTGCGTTCATAGATTGAAATAATGTTGCCAATAAGACATCAAGAGAGATCTATGCTCGATCTAGCTATCGAAAGGGAAATGAGAGAACTTCGTGCTCGATTGGATGCTATGGAGACAACATAGAGGTGAACACCTGATACTGGAGATATCAGTGAGGCTGAAAGAGAAAACTAAGTCAGAGCCAAAGAAGAAGTTGTAGTCGAAGATGTTGCAGAGGAACGTCTATTCAAAGTTGTTGCAAGAATAGGTGCCAGAGAAAAAATGGATATCCCGATGTATGAAGGCAACTTAAACGTTGAGGAGCTACTAGATTGGTTTAGAGCTCTAGATAAATATTTTGATTATGACGATATTGAAGAGGATAGAAAAGTAAAGCACGTTGTCACTAGACTGAAAGGGAATGCAACACTGTGGTGGGATGAACTGCAAGCTGACAAGCATTGCAAAGGAAAATAAAGAATTAAAAGTTGGGACAGGATGGTTGCCAAGATGAAAGCAAAATTCATACCCAGAGATTATCAAATTAATTTGTTCCGAAGAATGCAGAATTTGAGACAGAAAGGGATGACAGTGAAGGAATAAACTAAGGAATTTTACAGGATAAACATTAGAGTTGGTCATCATGAAAGTGATGATGAAAAGGTCGTCAGATATATGAATGGCCTAATATATGACATTCAAGATGAAACCAGCATGGTAACAATCAGGAATGTAGAAGAGGCTTACCAGGTTGCTTTGAAGGCAGAAGAGAAATTGGCCTGAAAGCAAGGTCAAAGGGGCAAAGGTAGAAGTCAAAGCAGAGGCAAAGCAGTTGCCCAAGATAGAGTACAGAAGCCCAAGGATGAAGAGAAGAAACCTCATAACCACCCAGAAAGGGGAGGAAGTTCACAAGGAAGACAATATGCCGATAGGAACACTTTTCCGTGAGCAAGAGGAAGAGGAAGAGGTAGAGGAGGTGAAATGAGGTGTTTTGTCTGTGGAAAGATCAGACACAAATCGTTGGAATTTCCTAATAGAAAAAGAGATGGAGGAGGTGAAGCTCACATTTCATAAGCACAAAGGCGAAATGTTGAGGCAGAAGATGCAGAAGGTGGAAGATCTTTAATGATGAGGAAAATTCTCTTGAAGCCAGAGAAGGAAGTGGATAATTCAGTCCAGAGGAACAATTTATTTAGAATTGCTTGCAACACCAAGGATAGGGTATGCAAGGTGATAGTGGACAGTGGAAGCACAGATAACCTAGTATCCATAGAAATGGTGGAGAAGCTGGAATTGGAGACAGTTGCACATACGAGCCCATATAAAGTATCGTGGTTGCAAAAGGGACATCAGGTAACTGTCACTAAACAATGTTTAGTTGAGTTTAAGATAGGAGGTTACAGAGATGAGATCTTATGTGATGTTATTCCCATGGATGTCTGTCATCTTTTGTTGGGGAGACCGTGGCAATATGATATAAATGTTATTCATGATGGAAGAAAGAACACGTATACCTTGGAGAAGAATGGTAGGATGCATATGTTGCTACCAATTGAATACAAGAAGGCGAAAGCAGAAGCAAACAATATTATACTTCTCGTGAGTGGGAAGGAACTTCTGGATGAAATCAAGAAAGGTGAAGAAATGTAGTTTGCTATGGTAAGAAAACCTAGAGTCATCTTGACCAGTACTTCGATAGATGATCTACCTGAGGAAATTTAGGAACTGCTGGAGAATTTTGCTAATATAGTGGTGGACAATTTACCTTGTTCGTTTCCACCCATCAAAATTATAAGCCATCACATTGACCTTATACCAGGAGCAAGTTTACCAAACAAAGCAGCATACAAACTGACACCGCAGGAGAATGAGGAAGTCAAGAAGCAAGTCTAGGATTTGATGGATAAGGGGTTGATTAGGGAAAGCTTGAGTCCATGTGTTATGCCAACAATGTTAATTCCAAAGAAAGATGGTGGATGGAGGATGTGTATGGACTCGAGGGATATAAACAAAATCACCATCAGGTATAGATTTCCTTTACCCAGGATGGATGACTTGATGGATTTCTTGAGTGGGGCAAAGTTTTTTTCAAAAATTGATTTGAAAAACGGATATCATCAGATTCGAATGAGGGAAGGTGATGAATAGAAGACAACATTCAAGACGAATGAAGGGATGTATGAATGGCTTGTCATGCTGTTTGGCTTGACGAATGCACCAAGTACTTTTATGATATTAATTAACGAAGTCTTGAAAGATTTCATTGGGAAGTTTGTTATTGTGTATCTGGATGATATACTGATCTTCAGTAAGACTGAGGAAGAACATTTGAGACATTTAACTCTAGTGATGAAGAGGTTGCAGCAAGAGAAGTTGCTAATAAATATGAAAAATTCGTCTTTCATGAAGAAAGAACTCATTTATTTGGGTTTTGTAATATCTTCGAATGAGTTGAAGATGGATCCTAAAAAGGTAAAAGCAATCAAAGAATGGTCGTCACCAAAGAATATCTTTGAAGTCAGAAGCTTTCATGGACTAGCCAGTTTTTACAGAAAGTTCATCAGAAATTTTAGTGGGATTAGTGCACTAATGATGGACACAGTCAAGAAAAGACATAAATATTTTCATTGGACAGAGGAAGCAGAAAAAAGTTTCAAGTTGTTAAAGGAGAAGATAATCGAACAACCAGTTATGGTTTTTCCATATTTCAGTAAAACATTTCAAGTCATATGTGACGCAAGTGGATTTGCGGTTGGAGAAGTCTTAAGTCAAGACAATAGACCGATTGCATACTTCAGTGAAAATTTGAACGAGACCAAGATGAAATATTCCACATATGATAAAGAGTTTTATGCAATCATACAAGCACTGAAGAAATGAAGAAACTACTTGGTTCCGAAGGAGTTCGTATTGTATAGCGATAGTCATGCCTTACAGTTTATAACCAAATAGGATAAATTGACCCAGAAACATGCAAAATGGGTTGAATTTATGCAGAACTTTACTTTTGTTACAAAGCACATTTCTGGAACTGCTAACAAGGTTGTTGATGCATTGAGCAGGAAATGTTTGATTCTGCAAGAGTTTAGTGTGAAGACCTTAGGTTTTGATAGCCTTAAGGATATGTACAAAGATGATTCAGATTTCAAGGATGCTTATGAAGCATGTGAGAATCTTGTTCTGAGAGATAGAATCCAATGGATTGAATATTTAATTCAATATGGACTGTTATTTAGAGGAAATCGGTTGTGTATCCCGAAGAGTTCTATGAGAGAGAACCTTTTAAAGGAAAAACATAGTGGAGGACTGGCTGGACATTTCGGCCATGATAAAACATTTGCACAACTGAACAATTTGTATTATTGGCCAGGGATGAGGACGGATGTCAAGAAATTTGTCAACAGATGTAGAATTTGCCAGCACGCAAAGGGGAAAAGACAGAATACATGATTGTATCAACCATTTCCAATACCAGAGAGGTCGTGGGACGCGGTAAGCATGGATTTTGTGTTAGGACTGCCGAGAACACAAAGAGGTTGTGATTCCATATTTGTGGTAGTTGACAGATTCTAAAAAATGGCACATTTTATTCCATGTCTGAAAACCAGTGATGCAACACACATTGCAAATTTGTTTTTCAGAGAAGTTGTTCGACTTCATGGTTTACCCAAGAGTATTGTTTCAGACAGAGACACCAAATTTGTTGGTCATTTCTGGAGGACACTATGGAAGAAGTTGGGAATGAAACTATCTTTTAGCTCATCATATCACCCTCAGATGGATGGACAGACTGAGGTAGTAATAGAAGTTTGGGGGACTTATTGAGGAATTTGGTTGGTGAACACCATAGTCAGTGGGATCAGATTCTGCCACAAGCGGAATTTGCATATAATGACTCACCTAATAGGAGCATAGGACAGAGCCCATTCCAGATAATGTATGGAATGCAGCCAAGAGGAGTATCCGAGTTGAGAGACTTAGAGCAGAGTGAGTTCATAAGTGTTGGAGCAGAAGATTTTGCAGCAGAGATGCAGGAGCTCCACAATACGATTAAAGAGCAGTTGCAGAATTTGACTAGGAATACAAGCGCAGAGAAGATCAGCACAGAAGAGAGATTTAGTTCGAAGTGGGAGATTTAGTCTTAGCACATCTAAGAAAAGAAAGGTTCCCAAGGGGAACATATAATAAGCTAAAGATGAAAAAGATAGGGTCGTGTAATATTTTATGGAAATTTGAGGCAAACGCTTATGAGATAGAATTACCAGATGGTGTGGGAATATCACCCATATTCAACATAGAATATCTGTATCCTTACAGAGCAGATAAAGCAGGAGGAGAAGAGAATCAAAAGGAAATTCAGTGGGTTAAACAGATGCCTGTAGTTGAAAATCCGCAGATGGAAAAGATCATTGATCAGAGAGTTAGCAAGAAAACTCGGAGAAAGACATATTTTGAGTATTTGGTAAAATGGAAAGGACACCCGATTGAGGATGCCAGTTGGGAAACTAAAACAGATATCCATAAACATCGCAGATAGTGCAGGAGATCATGGACAGGAGTCCATGAATTTTTCAGCCAAAGGAGGATGATGCAGGAGCATCGCAAGCAAACGCAAGTGGAGGACAACTAGATATGCATCAGCACACATTTTGAAGACATTTTGAATTTCAAAAGATGAAACATTAATGTATTATCTGGAATGATATATTTTCTTTTATGGTTTGGATATTGTAACACAGATCTTGAGCGTTTTCTCTCATCTGTTGGTTGTAGGCATTTAATGTAATGAATGTAAAGTAGAGGTAGGCTTTAATTCGATTAGATAGCTTAAGATTGTAGGAGGGAAAACTCGAGAAATCTCCCTCGTATGTATTGTATCATTATTCTCATAGTAGTTAGAAGCGGAAGAGAAAGAGAGCATAGGAGAGCCAAAAAGAACAGAGATTATAGAAGTTATATGAGAAGATAGTTGTTGCTATTGAATCCATGTACAAAAGCACTTGAATTAATATAAGAATGCTTTGATCCAATTTCATGGTGTTGTTATGGTCACTGTTTGCATCTATTGAATGGTATGTTTACAGTTTGCTTGTATACTTTGTTTGCATTTGTTTCAATGTTGTGTGTGTATCTGTGATTTCATGTTGAATGTATTAAGTTTGTGAGAGGGAGAGTGTCAGTTTCAATTGTTTCTCTTCTTGAGAATTCCTACAAGGAGTGCAGTGAAAGTCCACAAGGAGTGCATTGACGAGATTCTGATTTTATCTCAGAAAAGCCTAGGAGGGATATCGTTGTTCTTATACCAGCATAAGTGAAATTATAGCAAAGAGTTGTGCAAGGTATGCATAGGGCAGTTGAAGTCTTATACTTTAACAACCCAAGTGAGTGGTTGAAGGATTTATATCGCAACGAGTGCGTAGAGGTGGAAGACATCATATAATCATTGATTATCATGAAGTCCGCAAGGAGTGAATGCAAGAATCCTTTAGAATCCTTGATTTTGCAGCAAGAACCAAGCTCAGTAGAGACAAAGACTTCTAAGAGAACTAAGGAAGGATGAGTGATGCAGTAGAGGGTCCTTCTATCACCCCGCAGGGTCTTCTCCCGACCTCCCTGCTCACAAGATCGATCTCAAAAATCCCCTATACCCGAGAGCCAGAGCGGCTCCTTTAGTTCCTACTGGAATGGCTGTGAAAATCCCAATCCCCATGCCTATGCTTCACTTTCTCGGCCCCTTCACTGGACCGTGACAAATTTCCCCACAGGAAACCGTTTATCGGGCTTCAGGGTTTCGTGCTTCCCACTGTCACAAACCGCTGTCCTCGTGAATCCCCGATCTACGATTGTTGATGCCCGCTTCTACATCCTTAGCCCCCCTGGCTACAGGTCTTGGCCCATATGATCGTTAAAACATGACCTTGGTCAAACCTCTCATCGGGGTTTTGGGGTTTTCGATGTCACAATGCTTACGTTCACGGAATTCGCGATCTGCCGAATCCCGACGTGCCTCTGCTTCAGCTAGCCCTAGTCCACGAGACCGTTACCCTGTGACCGCATCCTTACCCCGACGGGGTTTCGGGTTTTGCAATGCCAAAGTGCATACACTTACAGGATTCCCGATCCATCGAATCTCGATCCTCCATCAGGCTGACAGCTGTCTTCCACTACGTTGTTGTCCTCCTTCTTTGTTGTGCTGACAGCTGGCCCCCACTGATCGAGGTTTCGCATTTCACAATTTCAAAAGGCACGAACCACTAGTCCCCAGGATCTCTGATATCCCTATGAACCAACCTCCGATGGTCGTTTCCCTGTCGGGACTTTCCCAATGACGTCGACGATTGCCACGCATCCCCTCTGATGGACGGTTTCGATTCCTTCGGGATTCTGGGACTTTCGATGTCCTGTTTCCTTTGACCTCGAGAACTCTGATTCTCTGAGTGTTGATATCCCGATCCTTCGATGGATTCCTACCACCTGTCCCTACGAACAGACGGTTCAGATTATGTCGGGGTTTTCGACATGGATTTTCCCCGAGAATGTCGATCTCTCGATGCGCCAAAACACCGATGGCGCTTGATCTATGCCACGTATCCTCGCTAATGGACGGTCTAGATCCTTGTCGGGATTTCTTGGTTGTTGATATCCCAATTCTCACGACCTCAGGAACTCCGATTTCCCAATGGCTGATATCCCGATTGCCTGTCGAGACTTCTCTCCTATTCACGGGTTTAACTCCTGCGTGACTCCTACAGATCCGACGACTGTCGGGGATTTTGAGCAAGATCTAACGGCTCAGATCACTTTCTCTTGTACGCTCCTCCTGGACGTAGAAAATAAACACTCCATATCCTCCCTTCCAGACGATCTGACGGCTGCTCCTCCTGAGCTTCTTATCCTTGAATCCTTGGAGGATTCTTCAACTCCTGCACTCCTTGCAGAGTCTCCTCGTGCACACGCTAGTGTTGTCGCTTCTGAGATTCTTCGAGCACTCATACCCCTTGAGGGATTTCATCCTTCTTCTCCCTCAGATGGAGAATAAAATGGACGCCTTCCTGGATATCCTTATGCCTCAAGTTTCTTCCAGCTGGAGCTTCCAGGTATTCAGTAACCCTATGAGAATCCCTCAGTGGATTCTTCCCTTAAGCTCACAGAACTCAAAGAGTTCTTTTCTCCTGTGATTATCTGCACCCAGACTCAAATGCCCACTTGGCAGAGTGTTTTCTTCCATAGAATGTTTAGCAGTTATGTCTTATTCTCCTGTGCACTCCTTGCACCTGCTCAATGCCCACCTGGCAGAGTCTCCCAGAATCCTCAATGATTTTGTTTCCTTCTTCAACTCTTAACAGAGTTCTTCCACAAATGCACCGCAACGCATATGCTCAATGCCCACTTGGTAGAGTCTCTACAGAATTCCTCAGAGATTCTGTCTTCTGAACTCACAGCAGAGTTCCTCCAACTACACCTTGTGCCTATGCTCAATGCCCACTTGGCAGAGCCTTACAGAACTCCTAAGAGATTTTGTCTGCAACTGTGTCTTCTCCCACATAGCCTTGCCTCCAGGTATTCAGCAACCTTGAGGTCCTCTTCCATCTGTGTTGTTGATCTCAGTTCCTGTGCCCACCTGGCACGTCTTTGTCTGACTCCGTAGAGTTCAGAAGTGCATCCTCTGTGCACTGGCGTTCAGAGTCCACAGCACTATGTCATACCCTCATGGCATGAAGCCTCAAAGAACCTCTCAAACCTGAAATCAAACACTCCTGTAAATGCAAACATAACATACACTCACGGTATATAAAAGAACACACCAAGACATCCATATGACACAGAACTCATGCAGGAAAAATTGCTTCTGATTATATTAAAAATGGCAAATGCCTATTTTTACAAGGGTGTTCTTGAGCTCTCCTCGGCTCTTCTCAACTCTACTCTACATGCAGATCCTAACACAACTACAACTTACTCAAAATGAGATATGAAAATCTCTTTTACCTGAGAGGCTCAATCGAGCGCTTCCCTCCAGGTTCACCTACTCTAATAAATTAAAATCAATGGTTGCGTATGGATCTAGATCTCAGTCGATCTAGCATTAAAGCCAATCCTACCTATCGCCTGCTCAAAGGCACGACTTCCATGGCTCACCAGCCTAAGCATTTAATTACATTCAATTTCAAATTTGAATGAGGACTGTGCCTCTCTTTTAGCGTGCGATTTGAATTCGCTGGCATGGCTGGCTGGCTGGCTAGATGATGTGGAGAGATGCTCCTGCATCAAACTCCTCAGCTGAAAAATCATGAGCTCTTGCTCATGCGCTTCCCCTCTAAGAGGTTTGAAATCCTCTTGGATCCCAAATCAGTCTTTGGAGCTTCCCATCTGCTCCATTTTGCTGTTGCCGTTGCTTCTGCTTATTTTCTACCCAGCTTCTCCTTGCTGGTGGTGCCTGCTGACCTCAACATCAGCCTTATGATCTCTTCGATCACTTCGTCCAACTGCTCCAGTGGCTGGTTTTGTTCATGCAGTCTCCTCAGCTGCAAAAATTTCTGGCACATGGGCAGGTCACTGTGGTCTCCCATGCCATCTTCTTCATCTTCATTTGTGGCCTCAAGTTGCCACTCTGCTGCAGACTTCAGCTCTGCAGTCTCCCTTTGACTGAATTGTTGTTCAGTCACCTTCCCTGACAGTTCAACTTATGTCAGTTCTATTGCTGGCCCTGTATTGTTCAGCCAATCCTCCAGCATCTCTAGCTCCATCTCCCATGGAGTGATAACTTTACCTGCCTGCTCCTTGGCTTCCGTGGCTGCTATCTCCAATGCTACATCTCTTTCAGCTTCCTAGATGAAGTCATTGAGCCATTCCTTGGAATGCTCATTCTCTTCATCTACTTCTGCTTGTGCTTGGGCAGTCTCAAACACCTGCTCCAATTCCTCCTTGACAGTCATCGTCAGCTGTGACTGTTCTGTTGTTGCACCATCTGCAACACAAATGTTTTCCTCCTCCTGGGCACCTGGTAGGAATACTCCGATTCCCCCAATCATCAAAATATCATTCTGATCTTCCTCCTCTTCTGTCAGCTGCACCTGCTGATCTAAGTCCATATTTGAGCTCACTTGCTCTGTCAGCTCCCCTAGCTGATTCCAACTCACTTCTGAGTTTATGAGACCCACAGATAGTCTCATCTGCTCATCCCTGCCCACCTGGAAATATGGGATGTCTTCGCTGCCCTCCTGGCAGACTATGAGATCAACCGATCCCATCTTCATCGGCACTCCTTGCTAAATTGAGCTCTCCATGAGACCTTCAAATGGTCTCACCTGTTCATCTCTGCCCACCTAGAAATCTGAGATGCTTCCGCTGCCCTCCTGGCAGTCTTTGAGATCCCGCAGCGATCTCCTTTCATTGCCCTGCTGGCAATGTGAAATTCCCTGGCTGTCCTCCTGACAGTCTATGAGATCCTCAGCTGATCTCAACTCATTGCCCAACTGGAAAATTGTAGTCTTCTCTCTGCCCTCCTGGCAGTGCTTGAGATCCTCAGCTGATCTCAACTCATCCTCTTCATCAAAATCATCGAGACTTCTCCCAGTCTCTGGCTCACAGTGATAAATCAACTTTTCCTCTATGGCCTTGAGGTTTTCAACATACCTTAACCATCTTTTTAACAGCCTGTGCTATCTCATGACCATCAGCTGCTTGACTGGACATTTCGCTTTTGCCTTCTTCATGGGAAATTCGTGCATTCGTCTCCTCCTCCTATCCTGCCGCATCCGCAGTTCGAGCCTCTCTATGTCTACTTTTAATTCATAGAGCTCTCTAGTCCTTTCTTTATCAAATTCTGCAGGCTTTTATGCCTTTCTCTTCTTCTTCCCAGCATGCTTATGGTCTTCAGTAACCATGGTGTTGTTTTTCCCAGCAAACCTGTTGTCACTCTACATCCCAAGTGTTTCCAGCTTCATTCTACAATCTCCCTGACTATATTCTTGATTGTTTCCTACCTACAAACAACCACCTACAGAGTCTTCAGTAACTTTGTCTTCTTCAACCTTCTCTCCTCTGCTTGAAATATACAAACAGAGTTCCTGCTCTGATACCACTTGATGCAGTAGAGGGTCCTTCTATCACCCCGTAGGGTCTTCTCTCGACCTCCTTTCTCACGGGATCGATCTCAAAAATCCCCTATACCCGAGAGTCAGAGCGGCTCCTTTAATTCCTACTGGAATCGTTGTGAAAATCCCAATCCACAGGCCTTATCTTCACTTTCTCGGCCCCTGCACTGGACCGTGACCAATTTTCCCACAGGAAACCATTTATCGGGCTTCGGGGTTTCATGCTTCCCGTTGTCACAAACCTCTGTCCTCGTGAATCCCTGATCTCCGATTGTCGATGCGCGCTTCTACTACCTTAGCCCCCTGGCTATAGGTCTTGGCCCATATGACCTCTAACACATGACCTCGGTCAAACCTCTCATCAGGGTTTCAGGGTTTTCGATGTCACAATGTTTACGTTCATGGAATTCGTGATCTATCGAATCCTCACGCGCCTCTGCTTCAGCTAGCCCTGGTCCACGGGACCATTACCCTGTGACCGCAGCCTTACCCCGTTGGGGTTTCGGGTTTTGCAATGCCAAAGTGCATACACTTACGGGATTCCCGATCCCTCGAATCCCGATCCTCCATCGGGCTGACAGCTGTCTTCCACTACGCTGCTGTCCTCCTTCTTTGTTGCGCTGACAGCTGGCCCCCACTGATCGGGGTTTCACGTTTCGTGATTTCAAAAGGCACGAACCACTTGTCCCTGGGATCTCCAATATCCCGATGAACCAACCTCTGATGGGCGTTTCCCTGTCGGGACTTTCCCGATGACGTCGACGATTGCCACATGTCCCCTCTGATGGACGGTTCTGATTCCTCCGGGAATTCGGGACTTTCGATGTCCTGTTTCCTTCGACCTCGAGAACTTCAATTCTCTGAGTGCCGATATCCCGATCCTTCAATGGATTCCTGCCACCTGTCCCTCCAAACAGACGGTTCATATTATGTCAGGGTTTTCGACCTGGATTTTCCCTGGGAATGTCGATCTCCCCATGCGCCAAAATGCCGATGGCGCTTGATCTCAGCCACGTGCCCTCGCTAACGGATGGTCCAGATCCTCGTCGGGATTTCACGGCTATTGATATCCCTATTCTCACGACCTCGGGAACTCCGATTTCCCGATGGTCGATATCCCGATTGCCTGTCGGGACTTCTCTCCTCCTATTCATGGGGTTAACTCCCGCACGACTCCTACAGATCCGATGGCTATCGGGGATTCTGAGTAAGATCTAATGGCTCAGATCACTTTCTCTTGTATGCTTCTCCTGGACGTAGAAAATCAACGCTCCAGATCCTCCCTTCCAGACGATCTGACAGCTACTCCTCCTGAGCTTCTTATCCTTGAGTCCTTGGAGGATTCTTCAACTCCTGCACTCCTTGCAGAGTCTCCTCGTGCACATGCTAGTGTTGTCCCTCCTGAGCTTCTTTGGGCACTCAGACCCCTTGAGGGATTTCATCCTTCTTCTCCCTCAGATGGAGAATAAAACGGACGCCTTCCTGGCTATCCTTCTGCCTCAAGCTTCTTCCTGCTGGAGCTTCCAGGTATTCAGTAACCCTATGAGAATCCCTCAGTGGATTCTTCCCTTAAGCTCATAGAACTCAAAGAGTTCTTTTCTCCTGTGCCTATCTGCACCCAGACTCAAATGCCCACTTGGCAGAGTGTTTTCTTCCACAGAACGTTCAGTAGTTCTATCTTATTCTCCTGTGCACTCCTTGCACCTACTCAATGCCCACCTGGCAGAGTCTCCCAGAATCCTCAGTGATTTTGTTTCCTTCTTCAACTCTTAACAGAGTTCTTCCACAAATGCACCGTAGCGCATACACTCAATGCCCACTTGGCAGAGTCTCTACAGAATTCCTCAGATATTCTGTCTTCTGAACTCACGGCAGAGTTCCTCCAACTGCACCTTGTGCCTGTTCTCAATGCCCACTTGGCATAGCCTTACAGAACTCCTAAGAGATTCTATCTGCAACTGTGTCTTCTCCCACACAGCCTTGCCTCCAGGTATTCAGCAACCTTGAGGTCCCCTTCCGTCTGTGTTGTTGATCTCAGTTCCTGTGCCCACCTGGCACGTCTTTGTCTGACTCCGCAGAGTTCAGAAGTGCATCCTCTGTGCACTGGCATTCAGAGTCTGCAGCACTCTGTCATACCCTCATGGCATGAAGCCTCAAAGAACCTCTCAAACCTGAAATCAAACACTCCTGTAAATGCAAACATAACATACACTCACAGTATATAAAAGAACACACCAAGACATCCATACGACACAGAACTCATGCAGGAAAAACTGCTTCTGATTATATTAAAAATGGAAAATGCATGTTTGTACAAGGGTGTTCTTGAGCTCTCCTCAGCTCTTCTCAACTCTGCTCTACATGCAGATCCTAACACAACTACAACTTACTCAAAATGAGATATGAAAATCTCTTTTACCTGACAAGCTCAATCGAGCGCTTCCCTCCAAGTTCACCTACTCTAATAAATTACAATCAATGGATGGCTAGTCTAGCGTATGGATCTAGATCTCAGCCAATATAGCATTAAATTTGATCCTACCTAATGCCTGCTCAAAGGCAAGGCTTCCATGGCTCACCACCCTAAGCATTTAATTACATTCAATTTCAAATTTGAATGAGGACTGCGCCTCTCTTTTAGCGTGTGATTTGAATTCGCTAGCGTGGCTAGCTGGCTGATGTGGAGAGATGCTTCTGCATCAATGAGGTTTGGAGTCACCTCGTGAAATCAAGCTCATAAGGGTTGATGCTGAGTTATTTGGCCAGGAAGTATCGAGAACTTGAACGGACGATGGAAACTCTCGGAGGGAGAAACGTCGATACCCATGGACCGTTAGATCTAGTGGAGTTACAGGGAGGAAAAAGGTGAGAGTCTTTCAACAGTCACAAGATTAGGAGGGATAGCAGCCATTAGATCCAGAGGAGTGTGAGTCGTTGATTTGGCGCTTTGAAATTTTAACATTTCGAGAGTCGGGAGTGTAGAGGAAACAACCACCCGAAAGTTGCGATACACGAAATCCCGACATGATCTGGACTGTTGATTGTTGGAAGAATCAGGACCGTTGATCTAGCATAAGTGTCATCATGATTTCGGATATCGGGAGAAGAAGAGAGGGCTGCTTCACAAACCCATGATACACAAAATCCTGACGTAATCTGGACCATCATATCGTCGAAGGTTTGGAATCGTTGATCCATGGCGAAGAAATATCGTGATTTCACCTATCAGGAGAAGGGAGAAAGCTACATCGCGAAATCCCGATGTGCCAAAATTTGGGCCCCAGGTTGCAGTCGAGGGTCACATCAGTGAAGGGGTAAGGAAGGAGCTAGAGATCGTTAGCCCATTTCGAGATTTTGGGACTTGGAAGAGTCGGGGTGCCTTGGAATAGAAGTCCTGACATCGTGAAACATTACACACCCTTTTGGGGTTAAGCCTGTGGTCGCGCTAGTGGTCACGTGGAGTGGAGGCTCACATCTAGTGCATTTTTGCACATGCGGAGTGTAGAGAAGGACCTGTGGTTATATGTGTTGAACATTCCAGCTGGAAATCAAAGAGTCATTTCGACTCAAAGGAAACTGAAGATCCATAGGCCGAGAGGTCAAGCAGACCCAGTTGAGGTGGGGGTCTACGTCACATGGCAACCCACAAAAAGGTTTGGAATGTTCGGAAGTGACGCAAAATATTACTCCATGCCCGAATACACTCAGAAGGAAATTATAAAATTTGATACCAACGAACGTGAGAAACTGTAGTTTGAATCAACATTCTAAAATTACAAAACGTTTTATGCCAAAGTTGTAACAGAATTGACATACAACCAGTTTCTATGTCAAAGAGTGTTGAGCGACCTATGTATGCAGTAACAGACTCGACATACAATAAACTTTTGATCACTAGTCATACTAATCTCAAGTGTAAGAAATCATGATCCCAAGTTCCAGGTAGTTTCACCTTTAGGCATCCACATAGGCGGTGACCCCAGGCTCCAAATAGATTATTCTTCGGACATTGACATTGGTGGTGGAAATGGGAACAATCCTACTGACTGCAGTGGGACAATGCGGTGAACAAGCAGGGTTGTCATTGTCAAAGCACTTAAATTGCAGGATTGTCAGACTTGCAAAGAACATCGAATTTAGTGTTTCTTTCTCATGAAATCTACAATGTTGCTATGAGTTCATATATCTTTGGACGTTGGGTGTCCTATGCGATAATGACCTTGAAATTAGGTACATGTCATACATCTATTATCTAACTTTACAATGTTAATGCAATTTCCATAGTGGACGATGGCTCAATTGCATTGGCACAAGCAATATTAATTTTTTGATTAATTAACATCCTTGAAGGACGTGAATCCCAAACAATGCCTAAAAATTTTCGAACAGTTGTGTGTTCAAAAAATACATTTTTCTATATTTAAAAAATAAGAAATTGTATGGTTTGAACATTTTTTTTTTTCAAATATTGCATCAAATACAACAGAAGAAATGCATTTTCCTTATCCAAAGCAAGGGAAACAACAGGAAGATTGACATTAGGTGGAAACAGATCTGGAAACACACCACTACATTAAGGTCTCTTCTAAAGAATGAAATAAAATGATTACCTGAAGGTGGTAGTAAAAGGTGATTTTCAAAAACCAAATAATTACCTGAACACGTGAAACTCCTTGCAGAAGGTGGTAGTATAAAGTAATCCTCAGAAAGCGTTGCAAAGTCCATAATCCAGAATTCCTTCCTATTAACTTTTTCCAGTTACATGTCGATGCACGGATTGGAAAGTTTTGAGAGCGTCGTTCCCTGGTTATATACCCACCTTCAAGTAGGATGTGAATATTCGTGTAAATAGGGGCAAGCCCATCGACCCAGATGCAATCATATGCATAGGAGTAGTAAAATAAAAAAAATGTGCAGTAGCGATAGAAAGTTGATTGTATGTGGAGTCTATAACTACATCCAGAGGACAGTGAACAAACTTTGACAAAGAATATGTCTTTTTGTCAAGTCTGTTACCACACCCAGAAGTAGCTCAACAAACTTTGAAATAGAAACTTCTGTAATTTTAGTATGTCGTTTTAACCGCCCATACAGTTTTTCTTACTCGCGGAGATTCAAATATATAATTTCCTTATGAGTATATTCACGAATGGAGTAATATTTCACATCATTTCTGAATATTATAGACCATTTTGCAAGCCACGGTAAGTGCAACTCCTCTGATGAAAGACAAATTCTTGTGTGCTCTGCAGAATTTGAAACACCTACCAAATCTGTGTTGTTGGAAGAAACTATATACTTCAACGAAGGAGCATTTTGCAGGTGACCTAAAAATCGCTTCCAAATCCCAGCAAGAAAACAAAGAAGATCAACAAACAAATATCCAGGTAGGCCTTTCAACCAACCAAAGCATCGAATACAGGGATAACACCAATCAGAAGATACTTGTTTTTTTTTTTCCTATCTGAGTTTCTATTGGCTAATAGAGTTTTTTTTTGGCTCAAAGCTCACGTCACATAAAACCATTCTCTTGTATTTCAATTGGGCCTCAATGGAATCTCTAAGTTGTCTTACATGTCCATGAACAAGAACATTACAACGAAGGCACCCTAAAGCCCAACTCTTTGATGATAGAGAGAAATAGGAATAAGTATTTAAAATCAATGCTGGAGGATGACATCATAATCTTCCATAGATTTTGTTTTAATTCGTTTTAATGGTAGATGCTCTCGATATTTTCACTTATTAATGCCAATATTTTCGAATATGTGTCATGAATAGTGACTAATAGCACGTATTAACATTCTTGTATCCAAACAGATTCTCAAATATGACAACCTGTAACATATGCACAGTATTAAAGAGGGACATGAAGTCAAGACCTCTGTGGATGACACGTTTGTGGATGGCAGTGTGGTAGTACAATATTGCACTGTTACTATGATGATTCCTTTAAAAAACTAAAATAGCCAAAAAAATTATGCAAATTCAAAATGCAAGCAAAAAAAATTATCAGATCCCATAATATTCGCTTGTTTATGCATTTTAATGGGAGATGTCATCGAGATTTTCGCTTATTAAAGCCAAACTTTTTAAACCTATCTAGTCGGTTATCACTTTTAAAATCATAATTAATGTGCATTGGGAAGGGCGGAAGGTGGCGGGGATGGAGGAGAGAAACAAAATTCGTTTAGACTTTTATGAACCCGGGAACGCGTGAACCCTTGAAACTTTGAAGACTCGACTAAGTATGGAAAGGCAGGTCAGACAGACGGAGTCATCATAGGTAGAAGCAGGGTTGTGAGTTCGAGGAGTCCGAGGTCAAATTGTAGAGCACAGAGGTTCTGGGTGCAAGATGTATACCCCGAACACAAGTTACCATAGTTCGATAGCACCTATCCACAAACCCGCGTTCATAAAATTGGCTAAGTATGCAAATGAACGGTGGTCGGTCGGACTCATGATGTGAATATATAGATGGAGATGGCAATTTGTTATTTTTCCACACCGGGAACCCGCGAGCACAGGAACGTGACAAAGTATAGAACCAGAAACACATAATAGAGGGTAAGAACAAAAGGGAAAAATGGGCAAGTTTAGAAGAAATTGGATAAATATGCAAACAAACAGCGGTCGGTCAGACTCATGATGTGAATATATATATATGGAGATGACGATTTTTCAATTGGCCACCCCGAGAACCCGTGACCACATAAACGTGGCAAAGTATAGAACTAGAAACACATAATAGAGCAGAAGAACAAAAGGAAAAAATGGGAAAGTTTACAAGAGGAAAAAGAAAGGGAGAGAAGAACTTTATCGTTCACACAACAACACTTACTCTCATAACTATGAATCCATAGGAAGACATTAACCATGGGAAAAACATCATCAGCTATGAAATATAGTTGGAGCCCAACAAAATCTGGTTGAAGCCATAAGAGATGTAATTTACATCCACTGCAAAATTTTGCATATTATTTTATCTTAATAGTATTTTCTGGGGAGCCAACTGCAAAACAATGTAACAACAAATCCAACTACAGATGTAGTACCCCAACATTGCAAAGTTTAAGAAAACAAGAGCAACCAACAAATAACAACCTAGTTAAGAAGCACCAAAAGGCCCAACTGCAGTCGCAGGACCCGAACCCTGCAAAGTTGAATCAAACAACAAAAAGCAGCATCCAGCAAACAAAGAAGCAAGCACCAACCAGCCGACCAAGAATGTCAGTGAACAACAATATTGGTCAAATTCACACACAATATTGTATCAAAAAAATTGGAGGAAAATGTATTGTAACACATATGTTAACCAAATATTTCAAGATGTGAGACTTGTCAGGTAAAATTCAAAGCTGGCAGGACCGTCCAAAGGCCAATGTTTGACACAGAACCTACCTCCATCACAACTACATGGATGCATCGCAAAAGGAAACTATATTTTCTCCTCACATACAAAGATGTTCTGCAAGAGGATTTCAACTCAGGCATCCCCAGTAGTCAAATTTCCCACCTGCAAACTGCAAATATCAAGCGAAAATAAAAAAGGCACCCAAACCTGCCCGTCAACAGGGAACGAAAGAAGGGAAGTTCCAATCGCAGTTGCAGAACCCCAAGCATGCAAACTGCAACAAGACCAACAGGAAAACAAGAACAACAACAACAGAAAAATAAGAAATCAGTGAACATGCAAGAAGCAAGCATGAACCAGTGAACCAACAATGTCGTTGAAGAACAATATTGTGCACATTGACTGCAGAGAACATTGCATATAAAAAAAAATGGAACAAAATGTATTGTAACAGGCCTGCTAAGTAAAAATTTAAGGTTGTGAAGCGTGTTAGGTAAACATTTAAGTCTGTCAGAGCTGCTCTGTAAACATTTAAGAAAGAATGCAGTGTGGCGGGTCTCTTACGTACCAAAAAAACATTTATTATATTATTTTATAATTACAATAAATAAAAAATAGTAACAATAGTTCAAACAATAGAGACTATGTAAGAAAAAAAAATTATTCAAAGGACAAACTAATATGAAGTCAACTTATAAAAAATTGACTATCTATCTTCAAAACTTTCGATATCCAAACATTTCAAGAAAAAAATAACTCAGAAAGAACGTATATGATCAAAAAACTTTGGATATGCTAGCATATCAAACATTGGGAATAGTGAAGTTGGAAATAAGACCTCCAATCTGTTATCCAATTAGATCATGGCAAATATGGTATTTTTTATTATACAGAAATCAATGTTTTTAGTTCCCTAGCTCCAACAATAGATAGTATGCAAACATTTTTAGTCAAAGGACAAACTAATATGAAGTCAACGAATTATTGATCGCTATAGTCCCTCTACGCCTTCGGCAGGGACTAATAAGAGTAACTGATGTCATTCACTATCATCTTCATCTTCGGAGTACTAAAAAAATCTCAAAAACATCTCTCACAATTTATCTATTTTCGTTACTTAATTATGAACTGAATATCATATTCACATCTAATTTAAGAACCTTGGGTTTTGTTTATTAAAAGTGTGTATATACACATTCGAAATTACTTATGTACTCTATGCTATGATTAATGGATTTCTTAAAACATTTGTTATACATAATGACATAATGACAAAGGAGATATATAGTTGAAGTACTTTGTTCTATCACTTGGGCTATGGATATATTTCAATTACATTCCTAGCGCAATAATGATCAAAGAGATATTTTTCATTTACATGAATCAAAGATGGTTTATGGATATATTTCAATTACATTTCTAGCGCAATAATGATCAAAGAGATATTTCTCATCTACATGAATCAAAGAGTGAAACATTTATCTCATTTCCAGATTTGCAATCTAAAGAAATACTTCTCCAAAATCACATTAATGAAAACATTGAATTCAGATATAGTCATGAAAATAAGGGGTATATTTTATACTTTAACACTTCTAAACAAGGTCTTTAAAGGTTTACAATAGTAATACAAAGTGAAAATGAGAAACAACAACCATATCTTAAAAATTCCAAAATTTCCACACATAGGTTACTACAGGTGTTGCTCGTGGCCCCATAATCAATAGTAGTGTGCCACGTGTGCTCTACGTTAAGGAAACTTCTGAGCACTTGCTATTGTGGACATTACAGGCTGCAAGCACTTCCATGTCCATGTAATTTTGAAATAAAATCTATGCGTAAATCTTTGCATGCATCTTTAGGCTTTTACTTGCCTATTGCAAATAAAATTACCTTCAATTGGGCCTAGTTAATGCTTCTACTCAAAGCGTCAAATATTTTATGCATGAAAAAAAATTCTATAAATCTAGGAAAGGAATTCTCATCTAATATATGTTTGTATATAAATAAAATTAGAGGATGAATTTCATGAGTACTGAAAACAAAATACCTCTTGCTCCAAAGTTTAGCTCCAAGCACCTTTCTTTCCAATCAAGCACAACCTACCATATTTCTGCCCTATCATATACAAAGGGTACTCTTTTTCCCTTGGAATCCCCAGGATATGATATAGATACTATAACGAAGGACTATACGTGAAGGTCATAAACCTCCTTCACCCAAACGATTGTGTTGCTCACAAAGAGCCAATATGGATCCACGGTGTAAACAACAATATGTGCCCAATCAAGGCTCAACACAATCTATACCTCTATCTACTAGCTCGCCATGGAATTTAAGTAGCATATTAATCATCCAAAAACAATGGGTGCCCTCATATCCACCCTTCACCTTATTTTATAGTGTTCATACATAGTACCACCTATTGCTCATGCACAATTCCCTATTTTATAATTATTGTATATGCATATTACTCACACACTCCCCTCTTTCTTTTCTCTTTTTTTCTTTTCAAGTTAAACTCGCATGTGTGTACATAATAATTCTCTTTTTAATTAAAAAATATTTTAACTAAAAATCGATTGTTTTAATTTAGATGTTTTTATATGCACATTTACTTTACTTTTCTCTAATTTCTACTTTTGTACATTAATGTCAATTCTATTTACTCATGATTGTCCTTTCTATTTCAATGAACATGCTTCTATCTATATGAATAATATTCCTAAATGATTTGCACATGATATATTTTTATTTTTAGAATGAGTAACCCCAACCAATACCAAATGGTGAGGTGATTGTCACTCTAATCCATCTGCACACATATTCATATGGAGGGGGAAACCAATAATCTATGAGTGATATCATGCTACTTCCACCTCATTTATTGTTGGTAAGAGATTTGTGGTCTATTAAGGAATAATGACTCTATGCTCTTATTGCACGCCTCTTAATTCATCCTCGTAGGTGACCTCCATAGCTTGACCTCTTGGCATCATTCAACCCTCTAGGTGATAACATACTAACATGGTCTATATGGAGGGATTTTCTAGTAGGTGGGGAAAAACTTCACCGCTTCTTGTGGAACAGTTGTGATGCCTCCTTCTAACAGTCTCTACCCATGTGTAAGTTAGCTAGCAAGGTTACCCTCTTTTCGTGCACACATCTAATAACAAAACATTACATGACACTATCTAATTAACCAAAGTAAATCATAATCACATATGCATCTCATAACATCCAGGTTAAGACATTTATCCTCCTCACCCCATCGTGGGTACATATATCTTGGCTCACTCTTGAAATCCATAAGCTTGTAGAATATATCTGTCACACTTGACAGATCATGAATGATATTATGGTATATAAAAATCCAACCATGCATGTTATATAATCATCGATAATCTTATTTTTTTTGTTGACTAGGGAAATCAACAATTAGTCGGGCATGTACTTGCGTGACACATGGTTGTGTTATCCAACTTCTACCACTATAACTCCAAGCATGCCAACACGACCCCTCACGTGGCACACAAGGATAGTCGAGGGTTTCGAACCGATGACTTCACATAAAAAGTTCCTTAAGAGTGCACTCCATGCCCAACTATTCTACACCCTGAGGGAAATCATCAATAATATTATGATTTAACATAAAAATTTATTATTTTATCATCATCACATCAAATCATAAATCAATACACAATGTCATACCCCATAATGACATCCAATTGAACTGAGTCTCAACATATTCATAGATCATATATAATCATCACATATAGTGGTAGGTAATCATATCATACCATTACCAAGTTTTAAAGAACAAGTAACATAAATATGCATTCATCTAACAACATTGAGTCACACGGGCTTCTAAAATACCCTCAAAACAAACAATAATAGTTCTAGTCAAAATGGGGCATTACAACTCAAACGTTGGTTAAAACAATTATCTAAAGGTTGGTTGACAACTATTCTTTAACTAAGATAGAATAAATCATTACATAATAGCATAATATTATCTTATGAGGCACGTGATGCTCATTTTTTAATGTACTCAAAACTATGTTGTACAAGGAATTGGATTTTAGATGTAATAGTTTATCTTGACATGCAATATGCTTCTTGCACATGTCAACATTATTCATAATTTTGTTGAACATTTTTCATAAAAAATTTGTTCAAAATGAACAATATAGAATGTATTGCAAACATATGCATAAATATCCATACTTAAAGCATACTCAAATATTAATTAATTAGCAAATTTGCCTAACATATTTTGATAGCCATTTCTCAAATTTCACCAATTATTTGAATTTGTAAGTATTGAGTTGCTTACTTTTTACCGACCAACTTAAATTATGTTTTATTTTTTTGGCATGCATACATTGTCTAATTGGCAATGATTGTGTACCTTAAAGAGAATATTCTCTAAAATGATTACTGGTAAAGTCTTTAGATTACGAGTTGTATTTTCAAAAAGTCCTAATATAATCAGATGGAAAGTAATCATCACTATTAATTTTATTTTTCACATGTTAATTTATGAAAAGATGTTTATCTACTTTGTAGATCACAAATAATTTTAAGGATGGAAGTTTATTTTAAAATGTAGAAATTTTCATGAATCTTACTAGTCTTTAATATGCCAACTATACAATGTTTGGCAATATTTTTGTAAAAATATTCAAATTTTTAAGGATTTTATATAGTTTGTCTAAAATTTTGGCTATTTTAAAGGTAAAATAATTTTATCCTGTAGAATTTGTGCAAATCATTTTTAGAATGGCGAATCTATTTTTGGGAAAAAAACATGAAAAATTAGTCCATGAGCAAAATTTAACCCCTACAATTTTCCCTATTGTAGATATACCTTTTTATTCTTAGTAAACCTTGAACCTTCAACCTCCTTTATTAAGAATATATTTCCCTAATATCTCTATCACTCTTTGGGTTTAACTAAATCCCTTATATAGTCTCCCTTGTTGGGTTGTGCACTAATCTCATTGTTGGCATGATTACAGGCAGAGGGTGCTTGTCATTGATGGCAAGAACAACAACGACGATGGCATGTGGCAAGAACATCAGCGATGATGGCATGAGGCAAGAACAGTAGCAACGATGGTGTGATTACAGCAAACAGGAAAGCTGCAATGATAGCATCGGAAATGATGAAGACCATGAGAAATTGTCATCTACAAAGCTCGGGAGGAATAGCGCAGAGTCTCATGCAGAGCACAAGTGTGTGTCAGGGTTGAGGTTAACTTGTTGCCAAAGCTCAGGAGAAATAGCATTCTCAGGAACTTAGACGAACCACATAAATCCTTGGAGGGAGAAACGCAAATAGTCGTGCGTCACTAGATTCAAAAAACCTGTGAGGAGGATAAGGCCGAGAAGCTATCCAACACTCGGAAGCTCAGAAGAGATAGGAGTCATTGGTCTCAGGGAAGATCGAACCGTTGATTTGGCACCCATGGATATCGGGAAATCGGGCATCAGGAGAATAGAGGTGAGCCAACCTCCACAGCCACGAAATGTGAAATCACAATGAGATCTGAGCCGTTAGATCGTGGGGAGTGTGAGCCATTGATTTGGCACCCGTGGATATCAGGAATTTGAGAATCAGGAGAATAGAGATGAGACAACCTCCAACTCCATGAAATGATAAATCACGATGAGATCTAAACCGTTGGATCCAGAGGACACATGGCGAGAGATCAGCATTTCGCTGACTCACGAAATGGAAAATTCAAAGGTGAGTTGTCCTCAAAATTTGCGAAACACGAAGTCCCGATAAGATCTGGACCATTGGATCATAGAGGGTTGTGGGTCGTTGATCTGAAGCTAGTTTTGGAAAATCAGGAGTCGGGAGTTAGAAGAGTCAGGGTTGGCTCACGCTCAATCACCCGACATGCGAAATCGTGATTTGATCTCAGCCATTGGCTGGCTGGAGAGATATGGATCATTGATCTGGTGAAGCGCAGAATCAACAATCGAGAGTTGGAAGAGTCAAGGTTGGCTCACGTTCAAACACCCAACATGTGAAGTCGCGATGAGATCTGGACCATTGGATCACTGAGGATCGTGGATCGTTGATCAGGCACAATGAAGCTCACAAAGTCATGAAACGTGAAGCGCTCAAATGCTTGGCCCATGGTCATAGCCATGGTCACATCGGCAAAGGTTAAGGGAGGAGCTAGCACATCGTTAGGCTCCATTTCGAATATCACGAGTTGGGAGAATCAAGGCAACTTGCAGCAATAGACTGTGAAACATGAAATCGTGACGCACCCTAGTGTTTGGCCCCAGGTCACATTCAGTGGTCACATCTGGGAAGGTTAAGAGAGGAGCTAGCACATCAATAGGCTCCATTTCAGATATCGCAAGTTGGTAGAGTCAAGGCAACTCATAGAAAAATATCGCAAAACGCGAAATCGTGAAATGCCTTTTTGAATATGGTTGTGGTCATATCTAAGGTCACATCATCAAGGGATTAAGGGAGGATCTAGCATGTCGCTAAGATCCACATCGTGAAACTTGAAACCATTAAATGACTGTTGGTTAGGCATATGGTCACTGTCGATGGTCACGTGAAGGAAAGGGCTAGAAGCCAAAGAATCCATAGTTGACTAGTTGTAACTGACAGAGAAGACGAAGAGTCTCGATTGTCGAAGAAGCTACGGATCTTAGCATAACGCCTAGTGATGATGATGCATGGAGCTAACCGCCAAGGATGACGAAGAGTTGCCATGATGATCGGCCAGAGAACTTGAGGAGCTACAAGGTGATCACCAAAGGAACTGAAGAGTCTCGAGGTAACTGCCAGTGGAATGAAGACTGATCATAGAGATAATTGACAGAACCGCTAGAGAATATGAAGAGTTTCCATAATGATCAGGAGATGACTCGACGAGAGAAAAGCATGCAGAATAGAAAAGTGAAGTGATTATGTTGTTGATCTATGCAGCAGTGAGGAAGAGCTGCAGTGAACAACCTGTAGGGAAGAATAGTGATGCGGTGAAGATGATGTAGAGGCATTGCACATAGCATGCAGTTGGTGCACAAAGAATATAAAAATGCAGAACAGAGAAGAGATGGGTGATGTTGCTGAGTGTGATTCATGTAGGTAGAAGCATGCAGTGTGCAGGATATGAAGCACAGAAGAAGCAAGGAATAGAAACACATATCTGAGAGAAGAACAGAAAGTGCAGTAGACAAGAGGAGAGAGACACTGATGCAGGCAGAGCAGAAGAGTGTAGCAGAACAATGATGAGACTGGTAAGCCATAGATACATGTTGTTTCACTATGATAAAGTTGTAAAAGGCAAAGATTTATATTTCAGGGAGGTAGGGAGGTGGTAGGGAGGATTGGTGTCCTCATAGTTTCAAGTGGGTTCTTGAACACAGGGAGTTGTAGCTTCCATCTGGTTGCAGTTGTTACGAGGGTAAAACTCTCTATGGCCAGGGTAAACCATAATAGACATGTATGACTGTAGAAATCAACTCAATTCCAACATATGCTATATAAACTAATGTGCAAGTGAGATAAGAAAGAGGCCTACCTCATCCAAATGTTTGAAGATGTCCACCATTGAGCACTTTGACCCAAACCTTTGTGCCTACAACAAGTCCTAAACAAACAAGCAGAGCAAGCATATAGTGATAAGATAAAAGGTTAGCACATTAGATAGCATAATACATTAATAAATGTTACAAACATGCCCATGGATAATAATCATACATTTTCACGATACCAATAGGATGGGAAAGGAGTATTTCTATTAATAGATGATCAGCAGAAGTGATAACATTACAGACTTCTATGTTGGCATGGTTCGAAACCAAGAAACCAAGTTCCTTCCAGTTGGGCCTCCACCACTTCAATCCTCCAACAAAGGCAAGCTCATAGAAGGGAGACAATGAGGGTCTCTCAACAATAAGGAAATATCTTAGGGGTTGAACACTGTGTTCAGACTTGAGGGACAAAGGGATGCAGACTCAAGATGAAGTAGTAATTTCTCCAGAGTAACTTTGCTCTCAAAGTTGAATGCTTTCTCCTCCTTTTCCATAGCTCGGAATTGGGCTCTTATAGCCTTCAAAATGCAATTGAAGGGTCAATTCGAAATGTTTCTAGTATATGGAAGGCCAAGGATCAGAAATCTTTTGTCGTGACATGGAAAATCGACTCCATTTTTGTATTTTCTGGCACAAATCCCGATGTATGCGGGTTGTAGTGGAGCAGTTAGCGTATACACATGTTGTATAATATATAGGGTCTGTATATGTGGAAAAATATATATTTTTAGCTCTGGATTCATAAAAAAGGGATGACAAGTCTGCATAGGAAAATGGAAAAAGGCCCTATGTGCAAGATTGCAATGGTGAGGCAAATCTTGCTATAACAGATGCCCCCTAATGTGTGAGGTCAGAGGAGTAATTGCGATGGCCGAAATACATTATAAATAACCCAGAAGTGGAGTGGTATATGTTAGGACCTAGAAATGTCCCTTTTTCACTATATCTTTTACCCTTTCAAACTTATCATTCCTATGTTAAATGCTTATTTTAATATTGCCAAGACCCTTTTTCCTAAGGTATGAGTCATTAATCTTGCTTTGATATTCTTATTTATTTAACAGGTTTGATTGGTAGTATTTCTCATATTTTACCCATAAATGCGTAACTAATGATCAAAATGTGTAGAACAACCAAGACTTAAAGAAAGATCTTTGTTGTTACACCAATTGTTACAGTTGTGTGTTAGTCTTTCATGTTGTTACATGACTACAGCAACTGCGCACCTTTCCTGGAAGTTGTCGCACTTGTTGCAACAGATGCCCTCTTATCCTGGAAGTTGTTACATTGACTGCAACATATACGCACCAATTCTAAAAGTTGTTACACTCGCTGCAACAGATGGCCATCGATCCTGAAAGTCGAATCCTGAAGAATGATCCTCTGTTGTTACAGGTTTTGGCTCACGTTGATGCTTTGTCCAGATTTGATGAATATGACAGATCTCCTGTATCTTATGAACAGCTTGAGAATCTAGGATTCTCAAGGATGTTCTGAGTCCATTTTGAACTAAATGACTCTATCTTTAAACAACAGAGCTTTTGTAATCATTAACAACGGAGATTAGCTGTGGAATTGTGAAGTAAAGTGAAGCAACTTGTAATTGAACAATTTTGGCGATTTTAATAAAGAAGGCGACTTGAGTTTCTCCAACCTACTGTGATCTCTTTGAGTGGGTTCAGTGAGAAGGAAAGGGCCCACCTTCCTCACAGAATCCCCTCTGTTTTGTTTTTTTAGATTAGCTACTTTGATTTATGTGAATAACATGTTAGCATTCTTAGATCATAATTGTTGTTAAAGTCCAGTTCCTTTCTGTCAAATGCACATTAGTGCGTCTCATGAGAATCAAAAGTCAAGTGTTGTATATTGCTGGAGAATTGTCTTTTTGTACTAGATAAAACTTTGCTTTCAACAATAAGAAATTATAAGTGTGAATTTACTCCCTGCAACTCAAGTAGATTTCCTTTCTGCAAGGATAAAATAGAAAATCAGAATAAGATAGATAATCTAGGATTCTTATACACTCATCAATCTAGATTTCAATTAAGCAAGCGTGATTTCAATCCTGCAACAATAGATTAGAACTCTAGCTGTGTCAGCAACTTGTGCTAGTGTTTAGTTTTCCAAAACTCTGTCTTCCTTCAATACTGCAACTTGATTAATGTTTGCTTTCATCAATCTAGCATAGACTGTGCACAATTATCTTGCAATAACAAAACTTCCCTGGGTTTGACAATTTATATTGAACACCTTAATTATCTATTTATTTAGACAATTAAAGTGCCCAACATTTTGGCGACGTTGTCGGGGAAGATAATTATAGATTTTTGTAAGCATGTTAGTTTTTCTTTTCTTAGGAATGAATAAGTCTGCATGAATCGAGGAACAAGAGGACATATTCCCAAAAATAATAACCCTACAGGTACCAGAGGACATGGAGGAAGGAACCCTGCACTGGGAATACCAACCTTTGTTGATGAGATTATAGCCAGAGCAGATTATTCTTCAAGATCTATCTTTATCCCTTCAAATCCTCCAAGGAGACAAATTCCTCAGTCATTAGAATTTCCCTAGCTGGAAACATTGCTTTCATCAAGGACTAAAGCTAAAAGTTTGTCACCAACATATCAGCAAGCAACGCTGGAGAATATTGAAGATTGAGGAAGTATAGCTCGGCCAAGAGAAAGACCAGAAGAAGGTGTTTATCAGATTAACAGATATATAGTCACTAAGGAGGAGTGGGATGCTTACCGTATTGAGTGGAACGAGAGAGAAGCCATGGAAAATCAAGGAGATAATGAAGATGAGTTCAACTGAGAGGAGGCACAGAACAATGAAGATCAGGTAAATGATGAAAATACTATCTCTACCCTGGTTTTTCCTATTACTAATATTCCTACAAGGGGGATAGCTACTATGAAGAACATACCTCTTTCATCCCTAACATATTTCCATGGATTGTCTACAGAGGATCCAGATGAGTTTCTGTTTGAATTTGATATTTTGTGTAGAATCTATGACTACACTACTATTGTGCATAAACTTAAACTATTTCCAGCCACATTGAAGGGAAATTGGTTAAGATGGTTCATGAGCCTTGGAGGAGAGAATATCTCAACATGGGTACATATGAGGCAACTTTTCCTGAACAAGTACCAAGACTACTGTCGAACAAGGGAACAAAGGGAGAAACTGTTCAAGATGTCTCAGAAAGAGGATGAGACACTTGAAGATTTTGTAGAGCGACTCCAGTGCAATCTACAAAGGTCTGGACATCCGGATGTGAGTAAGGACATTCTGAAAACTATTTTTCTAAAAGGGGTTAGAGATGATTGTTTAGACATGTTGAATATTCTTGGCAAGGGAGATATATCTAAGGAATCCTATGAAGACATTGTAAATCTTTGCAAGAGATGTTCTCAAGGAACTACAAGGAATAAGTCAGTTACCAAGGATACCACTTTTTCAAGGGTACAAAAATCAGCCAATGGAGGGGCAACAAGAGAAGAAATAGGTAATCTATTAGAAGATTTCAAAATAGAAATGATTAAATCTTTTTCTTCACAAATTGATACTCTGCAGATTAAACAAAAACAAGCAGAAGCAGAAAAGACATTGTCCATTTTCTGTCCAAAATATAGAGACAAACATCTGAAAAGGGAATGCCCACTGAACAAGGTTCAAGTATGTCTTATTTGTGAATTGGATCATCCTACTGACAAATGTACCTCTTTACCAGGTGTAAAAGCATCAACGAAGGTGACTAAAGAAGAAGCATAGGCTTCCTATCTAATTACACAAAGAAGACAATGGCAGCCAAGAGGCCAAGGTATGAACTCTCAATTCTCTCCTACAACAATTAATTATTGGAACAATCAGCTACCTTATGGCCAGATGAATGTTCCCCCTCCAAATCAAATTCTCCCTCCTTATCAGGATTCCAATATATGGTTACCTATACCCCAACAATAGAGTCACCATGGGAAATAGAACCCATATTGGAGAGGCCGTCAACAATAGCTTAGCTATCAAAACCATCAACCGAACCTCTATCAACAATAGTTCCAACCCTCATATCAGCAGCAAGAGCTGCAGTTACCTCCCAATGCCCCACAGAACAATCCTCCCTTACGACCTCAGATGCCTGTGTAACCTAACCCAAACCCAAATAATAAGGCCATTCAGAATATTGATATATATAATGTGCCAGCTCTGTCTATTACTCCTATGCCTTATGATGAGATAAAATTAAGATCAGAGAGAATAGTCGAGCCCATAATTGAAGATGCTCCATCTTCATAATCACACAAGGAATCAGGAGAAAAACCATCTGCCGATATAGAAGAAATTGACCAACCTATAAAGAATCAGCAGATCCCCCATTCCCTGAAAGATTGGAAATTACCAAAACTATGGAATTACCATCCTTCAATCTCTTAGGATAATTGCAAAACTTGCATGTTAACATTCCACTATTGCAATCGATTAGAGATGTCCCTATTTATGCCAAGACTGTGAGAGATCTCTATATCAGAAGACCTAAAAGGAAACCTAGGGACCCCCTCACAGTGCATGTAGTGGGGGACTTGTCTGAACTGATGTTAGGCAAAACCCCACCCATTAAATATGGTGACCCAGGAAACCCTACAGTCACTATCAAAATTGGCCAAACACCTATTCCCCATGTGTTAGTTGACTTAGGGGCAACAATTAATATTATGCCAATAGAAACTACACAATTGCTGCAACTCAGAACGCAAGTCTAACCTACTCCTACTGTTTTAGAATTGGTTGATCATTCCACCATCAGACCAAAAGGAGTAATCGATGATTTAGTCATTTCAGTTGATTCATGGGAGTATCCTACTGATTTTGTCGTTTTGAAACCCAAAACCCGTATGGGGGGCCACCCTCTAATCCTAGGATGACCATGGTTAGCTACAACTGATGCCATCATTGGTTGTATATCTGGTTCCATGACCATCTCTGATGGTTATGACACAAAAAAACTTACCCTGTATCCTCATGCTACACCCAGTATGGAACCCGAAAATTCTTTATGGATGGACATGGAGGATGAAAGCGCTCTGCCTGTGTTAACCATAGGAAAAGCCTTGAGTTTCAAAGACAGGACAGAGGATGAGTTAATCAACTATTTTATCTGTGACCCCTCTATTGATACACAGAACACACACCACCGATTGATTGGAATCTTTGACCCTATTGCTCAGGAAGAGATGAGCCCATAAATGTTCTCTGAAACTGCTATAAATCAAATCGATTCAGTTGTAACAGAAACCGTTGTAAAGCAAACGTTGTAATAGAAAATGTTGAAATAGTAACAACCAAATTATTTCCCAAAGTCAGTTCTAAGAGCATCACTGTAGAAATTGAACCTGAAAAAACCCCGAACATCAGTCCCGATTTATCTATTGTTGAAACTCGCCAATTGATGAAATTACTAATTGAACATAAGGAGGAATTTGTCTGGGATTACATGGACATGAAAGGAATTTATTCTAAATTATGCACCCACCATATATACATCAAAGAAGAATTCTCACCCATTTTCCAACCCCAAAGGAGTATGAACCCTAATCTTAAAGAAATAGTTAAAGAGGAACTCCAAAAACTTCTCAATGTTGGATTCATCTATCCTATATCAGACAGCGAGTGGGTTTCACCGTTGGTAATTGTACCTAAAAAAATGGTAAGTGGAGAGTGTGTGTGGACTATAGAGCCCTGAATAAGGCCACACAGAAGGATCATTTCCCTCTGCCATTTATTGATCGGGTTCTAGACAACCTAGCTGGGAAAAAAAAATTTTCTTTCCTAGATGGATTCAGTGGTTATAACCAGATAAAAATTACTCCACGGGACCAAGATAAAACCACCTTTACCAGCCCTTGGGGTACATATTCCTAAGAGGTTCTTCCATTTGGCTTGTGTAATGCGCCAACCACTTTCCAGAGAGCTGTAATTGGTATTTTTTTCAGATATGGTGAATGACTATATGGAGATATTCATGGACGATTTTACACCTTATGGTATTGATTTTGATCAAGCCTTGACTAATCTGGAAAAAGTGCTCAAAAGATGTATACAGTATCATATTTATTTAAGCATAGAAAAATGCCATATGATGATGAGAAAAGGTGTGGTGCTGGGACACTTCATTTCTTATGCAAGAATTCAGGTAGACCCAGCCAAAATACAGGTAATTTTGGACATTCCAACTCCAACAACTCGGAAAGAGGTAAGAAGTTTTTTAGGGCATGCTGGATATTACAAGAGATTCATTAAAAAAAATTCCAAACTTGCCTCTCCCTTGTTTTTCCTATTAAAAAAAGATGTTGACTTTCATTGGACTGACAATTGCGAATTGTCTTTTACAGATCCAAAACATAAATTATCCACAGCTCCCATTTTGAGAGGGCCCAATTGGGCTTTGCCTTTTCACATTTCCTCAGATGCCTCAGACACTGCAATTGGTGCAGTACTAGGGAAACAAAAGGACAAAGAACCCTATGCTATATACTATATCAGCAAGAACATGGCTCCTGCTGAGTTAAATTATACAGTTACTGAAAGAGAATTCTTGGCAGTAGTTTATGCAATCAATAAATTCAGGAATTATGTCACTGGTTATCCTACCTTTATTCATATTGATCATACAACAATTAAATATCTGATGAATAAACCTATTACTAATTCTAGAGTAACAAGATGGTTGTTATTACTTCAATAATTTGACATCACTATAGTAGATAGACTAGGGAAAGAAAATGTGGTTGTTGATTTTCTCTCAAGACTGCATATAAATGATGATAATTCACCATTAGATGATTCCTTTACAGATGAACATTTGTTTTTCGTATCTTCTCACTCACCTTGGTATGCCAAAATTGCTAATTACTTGGTTGCAGGGAAGGTACCTCCACATATCTCCCCAAGAGAAAGAAGGAAAATCATTCAGAAGAGTGCTCGGTATAGTTGGATAGAGGGATATCTTTTCTACATGGGCCTGGATCAAGAAATCAGGCGATGTGTGAGGGATGACGAAGTTTATGAGCTGCTCAAAGCTTGCCATGATGGCCCTTATGGGAGTCATTTTGCTGATAAAAGGACTGGACATAAAATTTTAAGGATGGGCTATTTTTTTCCCACCATGTTTCAAGATGCTAAGAAGTATGTCCAGGCATGTGACAGTTTCCAACGAATGGGTCAGCCAAATCATAGGGATGAGATGCCTCTCCAGCCTCAAGTAGTGTTAGATCCTTTTGAGAGATGGGCCATGGACTTTTTAGGGCCCATTAACCCACCTTCTAATCAGAAAGTTTATATATTGGTCTGTACATATTACATGACCAACTGGGTGGAGGCAAAAGCACTCATCAGGGCCTGAGAAGAAGTCGTCTTAGCATTCTTGTTTGAAGATATCTTTGTTAGGTTTGGAATTCCCAGAGAATTAATAACTAATGGAGGACCCCCTTTCACATCACATAAGTTTGAAGCCCTACTCATTCAATATCATGTTTTACATAGAACATCTTCTCCATACCATCCACAAGGTAATGGCCAAGTAGAAAGTACTAACAAAGTCATAGAAGCTATTCTTACTAAGACGGTGAGAGAACATCATAGGGATTGGTCTGAAAAATTGCATGAAGCTCTATGGGCTTATTGAACTACTTGGAGGAACACAACTGGGTTTTCTCCTTATGAGCTTGTATATGGAAAAAGCCATGTTTTTCCCATTGAATTCGAAATCAAAACCTTAAGAAATGCATCAGCAATCAACCTCAACTTGACTATGGCACAGAAGGTCAAACTGCAGCAACTCAATGAGCTTGATGAAAAGCATTTGGATGTTATTCAACAAACCACGGTGATTCAACAGCAGAGAATAAAATGGCATGACCGAGTCATCAAAAAGAAATTATTCCAAAAAGGGGATTGGGCTCTCTTGTATGATTCGCACTTTAAAGAATTTCAGGGTAAGATGCGTACACGATGGATTGGACCTTACGAGGTAGACACTATTTTTCCCAATGGGACAGTCAGGTTAATCACTATTGACGGATCCAATACACAGCTATATGCAAATGATCATCGCTTACGCCAGTATCAACATCCACTTTCCAAGGAAGAATTTAAATCAAGATGTATCGTTGATACAGATTACCAATTTTTAAAGGGAATGGAGCCTGGTCCTTCCCCTTTAGGACATTTTTATTTTCAAATAAAATTTTGTATATAAATAAGTTGTGCAAATTTGAAATTTTCTGATTTTGCTTCACGCATTTTCATTTCTCTATTTCTAATAAATTTAGCCTAGAAAGGTATCTGACAGTTGCTTGTGTGCAGATAAACTAAAGAACAGTAAAGATAGATTACAGTAGAAGACACCAAAGGATTAGTTTTTGGAAGTTGAAAAACTTCCTAAAAACTAAGTATTTATGTGTTCGGGCCGATTTACATGCTGCTATACCATTTTGGCCGATTTACATGTTGTTACACCCTTTAGTCGATTTACATGCTATTACACCCTTTTGGCCAATTTCCATGTTGTTACACCCTTTTGGCCGATTTACATGTTGTTACACCCTTTTGGCTGATTTGCATGCTTTACACCTATTCCCGACTCTTTTGCCCTGCATGTTGTTACACCCTTTTACGACAAATTGGCCAATTTACATACTGCTACACCTAGTGTCACAATTCGGCCAAAATATTTGTTGATACACCTATTGCTATTTTTCCTTTTGGTTAGTTTCTACACTGCTTCACCACCTTCTTAGCATTTCTGCCATTTCTACATACAACAACATTGTTGTTTTGTCAAGATTTCCGCTATTTTCAAAAAATTACTTTATGCTCTCTCTGTCCCACAAGAGCCGCTTCATCATTACTTAAACTCCACATCCACAGCTTTTCAACGGTTCCACCATAGAAAGGACTCCACTTATGCTCCACTTGTCATATCGTCATTTCTCACGTTCGGGAGTCATCTCTCATTATTACAGCCACTTCGCATGGATCAAATGGTGGTTGGATAGTGCAGTTACTCCGACAGCTAAATTTAGGTGGTAAGTTATAAGGTATGTTGCTAATCTTATGTGTCTAATTGATATGGATATGAAAGTACGCTTTCATGACTACCTAAATGATTGTCCTAATCCGTTAAACCGCGATCCAATAAGATTAGTTGGGGGGGAACGAACATCCACGTCGACCTAACCGAAAAAATCCCTTTTTATATTTCACCTCTTCCACCTTCTAACCCCGCTTATTTTTGTTGCGACACTGCATTCTTCATGCAAATCCACAATCGACTTGCTTTGTCTCTAGTTTAGGTGTAGATTTCTCCTCCTAATTTACTGTCTAATACAAACACAACCTCATGGGAGGAACGCCTGTAAGATATGAGCCAAAAAATCTCAATACATTGCTGCTGCACCCGGATGTTTATCAAATATTTCTATGGGCTGGATGGATTCCCTATTTTAAGAAGCTACAGGGATTATTGAAGCAAAATTCTTAGAGTTCAGTCAGAATCTCGCAGATGGTTATTCAATGGTGCAAGGAGTGCAGATTCTAGTGACAGAAGAGAGCATAGCGAGTGTGATAGGATTGTCGACCACAGGAGTCAAATGGTTTAACAGGAAATCACATCTTCCTAATGCATAGAAGGGTTTTCTCATGGGAAATGAGCGAGTACAGAGCAAAGGCCCTGGTGCAGATGTCAGTTCCTTACCAGACCCATGGGGGAAGTTATCAGAATTCGTAAAAAGGTACATTACATGTGAAGGGAGATATCAAGTTTTTTATTTTTCTAATTTTGTTCTACTGTCACATTTGTGACATCAGAAGCTAATCAACATCCCTTACTACCTACTTCAATCCCTACATAATATGGCTCAATTTGTTAAGAAATCCAAGCACCCCATGAATTGTCTTTCAAATCATAGACTAATAGGATTGTTGATTCATAACGGAATGGGAATTCCTAATGAACCATTACTTGAGCCAATTCATGTGTCTGTTGTTACAGCTGACCCAGAACAGTCAAATCCTGTACCCTCGACTACACCAGCAGTTAACACCTTGACTGTAACTACCCGCAAGTCTACTTTGAACACCAAACGCAAAATCCGAAGCACCTCTCACACCGCTCAGAAACGCCTTGATATTATTGAACCAAAACAGTTAAACCCTCTACCCTCAGTGGTGGTTGAGCCAACAGTCGACAGGGAAATCCTTGGATCAAATCATGAGCCTCGGCCCTCCGCTACAATAGTTGTGGTTCAGGAACTCCCTTGGACCCTTAAAGCTAA
The DNA here is from genome assembly GCA_000966675.3 of Picea glauca. Lineage (NCBI taxonomy): Eukaryota > Viridiplantae > Streptophyta > Pinopsida > Pinales > Pinaceae > Picea > Picea glauca. Next base: position 40,681 of record JZKD02S2077924.1, on the reverse strand, counting down.
GAAAAGGAAATTCCTTCCTTCTGTCTCTACACTACTGAGGACAAGAACTAGGTCTGAGAGATCCACTACAACTGCAAGTACCTCGATTCCTTCTCTTGTGGCACCAGCAATAATTCAAAATCCACCTGTTGTTGTAACAACAGTTCCATTATCTACTGTATCTGCCAATGAATCAATTCAACCAGCCAAACGTCAATCTAGACGAGAATCTCAGAAGAGAATCGACAGAAGAAACTCTCCTAGTGCTGCAATAGCAATTCAGACCCCTATTATCACTGCTACTGAATCACCTCAGAAAAGAAAACATACACCTACAAAAATATCTAAGAGGGGCATCAACAGGGTTGTACCAGATGCTGCCACAGAGTGTCCTAAGTCTACTCATACTCAGACCCTACCAAAATTTATGGAGGTATGTATTCCAGGTTTAACCTTGTGCAAGGAATTTCAGGCTACCATTTTATCATTACAAGAGGAATGTACATGAGTTACAGTAGAATCATCGGCTCCACTTGATGATTTTGTGCATCCCTCAATGACTGATGAAGTACAGATTCTACCAGACCTTAGCATTCCAGAATTTCCTCCCTGTATAGTTGTTGAAGAATGCCCTCCTTCTTCTTGTCAGATTATTGAAGAACACCCTTCCTCTCTGAAGCCCATGAAAAAGAAAGACAAACTTTTTGTCTCTACTTTACCTAGGAGGAGAACTCGGTCAGCAAGGTCTACTGCAACAACAGTGGCATGGACAGATATGGAACATGCAAAACCTATTCTTCATCCATTACCCTCCATTACTATAGAGACTACTACACAAGAACCGCATCCCTCAGATGACATGGTTGTTACACAAGAACCAGCTGCCCAGGAAGAGACTATTCAGCAATATACCACCATCCCTAACTTAGTTGTTACACAAGAACCAACTATCCAGGCAAAGACTATTCCACAAGAATTAGTTAGGCTAGAATCAATTGTTGCACCGGAACAAGTCCTGGGTATATCTGCCACACAAGAACCAGTTACACAAACTTGTGAGGATGTGCCACTTGCTCAACTTTTTGCTCAAATTGAGAAGAAGATCCAGGACATAGAAAATTCCAGGATTATTGAACTATTAAAATAAAATGACAGCCTCAAAGAAGAGTTGGCTTCCTTAAGGGATGAATTATAGGTGGCTTGTTAGAACAATCTAAAGGGGATAGCCTTAGACATATTATCACTTAGGAAAGTTGTTATGGATCAACATAGAGAGCTCATGTGCTCTGAATGTGGTAACATCTATTTTGAGGCAGTCTATAAAATAGTAAAAGTACCAGTCACTAGTCAGCCTGAAGAACCAGTCAACCTCTCAGTTAAAACAGAATTTGACCTTACTGCTCCACAAGAACCAGTAAGAAAGAGGAGATCCCTACTTAATAGAGATGTTGTTGGTTCACTGGTAGCTCAAACACAAGAACCTCTGTTGCACTCTGTTCTTAAAGACAAGGCAAGCATGACAAATTTTTGAGCTAACAGATATTGGGGGTACACATAGTTTTTCATACAGGTACTTACCGAATTGTCTTGGCAGTTTACATGGGAGGAGTCATCTCCCTACTTCAGATTCAGTGACACGTTTGAAAGAGTTTTTTCATGAGGACATGCAATGTCTTCAGTTGGGGGGCATGTTAGGACCCAGAAATGTCGCCTTTTCACTATATATTTTACCCTTTGAAACTTATCATTCCTATGTTAAATGCCTATTTTAATATTGCCAAGACCCTTTTTCCTAAGGTATGAGTCATTAATCTTGCTTTGATATTCTTATTTATTTAACACGTTTGATTGGTAGTATTTCTCATATTTTACCCATAAATGTGCAACTAATGATCAAAATGTGTAGAACAGCCAAGACTTAAAGAAAGATCATTGTTGTTACACCAATTGTTGCAGTTGTGTGCTAGTCTTGCATGTTGTTACACGACTACAACAACCACGCACCTTTCCTGGAAGTTGTCACAATTTCTGCAATAGACGCCCACTTATCCTGGAAGTTGTTACATCGACTGTAACATATGAGCACCAATTCTAAAAGCTGTTACACTCGCTGCAACAGATGGCCACCAATCCTGAAAGACGAATCCTGAAGAATGATCCTCTGTTGTTACACGTTTTGGCTCACGCTGATGCTTTGTCCATATTTGATGAATATGATAGATCTCTTGTATCTTATGAACAGTTGAGAATATGGGATTCTCAAGGTTGTTCTAAGTCCATTTTGAACTAAATGACTCTGTCTTTAAATAGCAGAGCTTTTGTAATCATTAACAATGGAGATTAGCTGTGGAATTGTGAAGTAAAGTGAAACAACTTGTAATTGAACAATTTTGGCAATTTTAATAAAGAAGGCGACTTGAGTTTCTCCAACCTACTGTGATCTCTTTGAGTGGATTCAGTGAGAAGGAAAGGGCCCACTTTCCTCACAGACTCCCCTCTGTTTTTTTGTTTTAGATTAGCTACTTTGATTTATGTGAATAACCTATTAGCATTCTTAGATCATAATTGTTGTTACAGTTCAGTTCCTTTCTGTCAAATGCGCATCAGTGTGTCTCATGAGAATCAGAAGTCAAGTGTTGTATACTGCTGGAGAATTGTCTTTTTGTACTAGATAAAACATTGCTTTCAACAATAAGTAATTAGAAGTGTGAATTTACTTACTGCAACTAAAGTAGATTCCTTTCTGCAATTAGCATAGAATTCCTTTCTGCAATGATAAAATAGAAAATCATAATAAGATAGATAATCCAAGATTCTTATACACTCATCAATCTAGATTTCAATTAAGCAAGTGTGATTTCAATCCTACAATAGTAGATTAGAACTCCAGTTGTGTCAGCAACTTGTGCTAGTGTTTAGTTTTCCAAAACTCTGTCTTCTTTCAATACTGCAACTTGATGAATGTTTTCTTTCATCAACCTAGCATAGACTGTGCACAATTATTTTCCAATAACAAAACTTCCCTGGGTTTGACAATTTATATTGAACACCTAAATTATCTATTTATTTAGACAATTAAAGTGCCCAACAGTAGAGAACCTGTTGGACAAACTCAATTTCTTATTACATTCTGTACTAACTTTCCATACATGTCTGCCAAGAATACACTGTAGATCCATGTGAAAAAATATACCAAACAAGTGTTTGTGGCCATCAAATAGGCAAATATAAATGTGGTTACATGCCAATAGTTGACATAGTCATGAACAAGGCCCAGTAAAACCAGTCTCAAAACCAATCTGAAGATGTCTGTATACCATGGAGTACAATCTGATATCCCATGATCACTTAAGTCATATAGGTATTGGTCCAATGAAAAGGAAGCAACAACTCAAGAAAGTTGTGGCCACATAATGATGTCTTCAAGTCTTCTACAAAATTTGTTGAGGTGCAAGTCTACATTATGTGAATAAAGGAGTTGAGGTCGAATATATTGAGACATCGTTTGATTACCAGTCATTGAGGTATACCGTTAACAAATGCGAGACAACCTACCAATAATGAAAGTAGGTATCGAGGCACCGAGCACATTCCTACAAGTGTGAATAAAGGAGTCGGTGTCGAACACCCGAGGAATCCATTGATCAGGAGACATTGATGTATTCCCATTTGCCAATGGCGAGAGAGCCTGCCACTAATGACTACAAGTCTCAAGGTACTCCTAAAACTCTAGGTCCCATATCTAGAATAAATGAGTTGAAGTCGATGGAAAGAGACCCATTGAAAGGAGAGCATTAAGGCATCTCTCATTAGTCAGCACGAGGAACAAAGCAGGAGCTTCATAATTTGGTGGAAATCGGACGAAGAACATGTTCACGAACCAACAACCCTATGCGTCTTTCCTGTGTGCCAAATGCAAGCGGTACACAAAAAAGACCCTCTGAATAGAATCCAATGATAAAAATTACTGACAAAGACGAGGAAACCACCAATAAGGCTAATGGAATCCAAGACACCGCACGAACCCCAAAGTGTGAATAGATGTATTGTTGTCGAACACAAGGGAAACCGCCCAGTCAACGACCAATGATGAAATGTCGATTGTTGGATTCAAGGTTACCTACCAATGATGAAAGTAGGGCTAGGGTGCATGATAAGACCACAGTATCATGTGATTTTGAGACAAACTGAGGGTATGGCCGACATGCAAAGTCAAGAGTTCTAAGGAGTGGATGACACAAGTTGATAGACTTCCTTTGAACAAGAGCGTGAGACATATGGTAGACTTTGATAGCATAGACTCAATGATGTAACCATGAGATGTAGGAGACATCAATAATGTTCTCCATAGGGACTAGAAGAGTAACCAATCGGTACAAAAAATTTGTGTAACGAGATCGACTTCATAAGGCCATGCTAAACCCAAAATTATGGTGACAAATGGACTCAATAACTTTGTGTTATGTTCAAAGGCAACACGACTGCTGCCAAATATAATATAGTACTCCCTTCCCACCCGTCTTTTTTTGTTTTTTCATAACAAATGAGTGTTATGATACAGAGGAGGAAACGAGTGTCGCAAGTAAGAAAAACTAGTTCCAACAGTGGAACGTACCTATGATCAATGCAGGGAAGTGCATGCAGGAGATGGACACTCGGGGGATGTTCCCTCCTAAGTATAGGGTGTCAAATTGTGAAAGATATAAACAAGGCTCTGCTTAGTTGAGGATGCAAAACTGCTGAGGCAAATGGTTTATAATGCAAAGCGAGAACCAGCTATAGGCTCAATACTGCAAGCAAGGGCATGAGATGCAATCACAACTTAACGCCAAAAAATGTCATTTTTTATGTCTTTTAGTCTACTTGGTGTGAAAAAGGGGTAAACTTGTGCCAAGTAGATGTCTTTTCAAATCCAATTTACGAGTGTGAAAATGACAAGTTCACTCGGTGATATTTTCTATTTTAGTAACGAGTCGGAAAATATCTTAACTAAGACTCACGACCCTTCAAGTCCATTTTAACAAGTGTGAAAGGGACAAATCACTCAACAATATTTTCCTTTTTTTAAAGGAGTCTGAAAAGAGATTAACTAAGACTCACGACCTTTCAAATCCAAATTAACGAGCATGAAAGGGACAAATCGCTCGACAATCTTTTCCTTTTTTGAACAAGTCAGAAAAGGGCTTAACTTGGACTTGTTAGGGAGATTCTAGGCGACAAGTCACGGGGGAGGCCAAGGCTCCCGTGCTGGACTTCTGCGGAATGTCAATATCTTACGAAGAATCGACACAAGCTTGGGAAAACCCAAATCTCTCCAAGTCAAGGAGGATAAAGAGCTAACGAAGGTTATCGTCTCTGTGATATATCAGATAATGTCTCTTTTTGGAAAAGACATAGGCGGAGGCATTGGATACCCCACAAGACCATCCCAATCAAAGGGAACCTCGTCAAGACTTGGAGGAAGAGAAATTGGGAAGAGTAAAACTCTCTCTTGTTCAGAAGGTGAAGTACTAGAAATGCTAAGGACATGGCATAGAAGGTATAGAACCAGAACCAGAAGAGCGGGATTGACCAAAAATTGCATCAGCGCGACCGCTTCCTTAGACTTGTCACTCTCCAAGAGAAGAGTGGGGTTGATCGAAGATTGTATCGACATGATCACTTCCTCAACCATTGATTGAGTAGGATGCAAGACAACAAGGTCAAGAGGTGGATCACCCCTAAAAATAGGAATGTCTTCGATCGAAGATTACATCGACACGACCATTGGTTGAACAAGATGCAAGACAACAAGGTCAAGAGACGCATCATCCTTGAACATAAGAGAGGTTTCAGTCGAATATTGCATCGACGCGACTACTGGTTGAATGGGATGTGAGACAACAAGGTCAAAGGACGCATCAACCCCTAAAGGAAAAGGGGTGTCAGTCGAAGATTGCATCAGCATGACTGTTGTATCAACCAAGGAAGGAACGAAGTGTGGGGAAGCCATAGACGACTCAAAACCTAAAGGGCCCTCAAGTGAGAACCAAGCTTATGGTATCCCAACAGTAGAAGGACACAAACAAGTAGGGTGCTTTCCTCCGCAAGTCCTGCAAAGGAATCTGGCCTTACGTCTAAAACATCTAGGCTTCTCGATCGTATGAATGCCCCCAGCATGACTCGCAATGGCTAGTGACATGCTCCCAGCATGACTTGCAAAGGCTAGTAGATAATCTCCAACCTGACTAGCAGAGGTTGGTGATGAATCCCCAACATGACTAGCAGAGGTTGGTGATGTATGTGTAGTGTAACTAGCAGTGGCCAAACATGTGCCCCCAACATGACTTGCAGTGGCTGGTTTCAGGTCTTCAACATTACTTGCAAAGGTTGTCGACCAATCTCCAACATGACTAGCAAAGGTTGGTGATATAATGCCAGTATGACAAGCAGTGACTGGACTTGTGCCCCCAGCATGACTTGCAGCGGCTGGTTGCAAGTCTTCAACATGATTTGTAGAGGTCATCGACCAATCTCCAACATGACTGGCAAAGGTTGGTGATAGAGCACCAGTATGACTAGCAATGACTGGACTCGCGGTGGTGATGAAATGTGGCATTTGAGACCAAGATCCAAGGAAATATTGATTTTGAGAAATTGCAGGCCAAGAAGGGTTCTAGTATACACCATGGCCCTACTCGACAGGTAGTATCCCCCTCCATACTGATTCATAACAGGTGGTAATGGCATCGTCACCGAGGAAGCTGCTTGCAAAGAGGAAATGACATGACAAGGGTTACTCATGTGAGGATATATGTTGCCCCTAGACGAAGGAACTTTGTAAAGGGGGTTTCCCATACTATAAGAACGACTCCCTCCGGATGGAACACTAGAGGGCAGATGAAGGTCCGCCATGGGAAAAGCATTCGTGGGAATTGTCATAGCGAAAGAAGGATAGGTGGAAGAAGTGTAATAAGTAGAATGACCACCCATTTGAGCACTTTCTCCTAGAACAGTGGCTTCATATGAAGGAATATTCCAACCTCCTACAGTAAGAGGTGTTTGAGGGATGTGACACCCACCAATCGAAAAAGGAGAGTGGGGAGACATCATGCCCCCAGACACACAACTAGGATTCGCATAAGGAGGTGAGATAGAGGATGGCAAGTGGGAAGACGTGTTGATCATATCATGAGAAAAATGATTAGAGACCCAAGGCACAGACTGAGTGCCATAATTCTGCATACCATAATGCAAAGCGGAAGGATTTGTCCCCATGAAATGAGTGGACATCATGGGGGAGGTAGCAGTAAATGAAGGAGAAAAAGGAACTCCACTATCCATGATAACAAAGACTTAGCACAATATCCTAAGTTCAACTAATAATCAAAGAGCACACCAAAATTCAAATGGCCAATATGCATGCAAATGGGTAAAGTGGCTGAGTGTACTCCCTCGCTAAAGAAGGTATGTCTCGTCCAAGAGGGACCTCAGACTCCCCGCTAAAGTTTGGAGGTAACAAAATCAGTTATAGGGGCCCTTGTGGGCTTAACAACCAGTCGGTCAGACCCCCCCAGAGAGGTAATCCTTCATAAAGGTTGTGTGTTTTCCAACCCCTATCTGACCCAGGGTACAAGCAGAATAACCCCTGCAAGTAACCTATGAGATACCTAAGTCAAGAACCTAATAAACCATTGTATAACTGATGCACAGGCGAGCAGTCGTACGTCTGGATCACCGTATGGGTAGGGTAGCAAAGCCCGAAACCTTGAAAGTACCGCCTCTCAAGGAGGTATGATCACTAGCAAGATCCCCAAATACGAATAAATCCACAGAAATATCTCTGACTCTAGGCGAGTATCCGAGGAATATCCCTTCAACCAACTTCACGCGACCTCGTGATTAACTCTGATGTGAGCGAAACATCCTGATCTTACCAATTATACAATGGACTTCTCAACTCCCTGTCTCAGACACATATGTTGATTTAATTTCCTTTGAGAAGTTTACTCACAAAATCCTATTCCAGGGCACTAAATCCTAGACTAGTTTGTGCACCCTAGAAAATAAAATCGTGACTAATCAATTTTAATTTAAAGCGTAAATTTTATTGGCCGTGATTACTCAAAAAGGTATGGAAGTGAAATTCATGATGTTATGACTCTGCAAGAAAGTAAATATGAATATAATGCAAAGTCTAACTTTAACTTTTTAATGAATGATATGCTAACAAAAACAATGCAATTTTCAATTTCAATTCTGCAATTCAGAAGTAAAATGCAATCTTTCACTAAATACACCAAGCTAATGGTAAAGATTCAAAAGACAAAAATGCTAAACAATGCAAAGTGCCTATTTTTTTTGTATTTTTAGTATACTAAAAAAGAAAATGCATGGACTGATAAGAGACCTGATATATAAATTCTACTGTGTAAAAAAACAATAACTCAAGCATAATACCAAGCAGCCAAGCAAAACATCCCAGAGTTCAAGGACAAATCAAAAAATGAAAAGATGAGAAAGACTACGCCCAAAAATTCAACTTTGAACAAGTTTCATGTTAACCCAAAGATTCCTAACAGGCACTACAGAGACCTAAGAAAGCTCAACAATTATCAAATCCCACCGAGCAATCGCCAAACCAAGAAAACAAGCAAGGAAATAAAGTGTACGCAACTGTTCAGGGAAACAACGCGTATATACACAGCTTGAAGTGAGACAACATGTGTGTGTACGTGACTGTCAAGGAAAAAGGCTCGTATATGATTTAAAACAAGGCCAGGCAAGGGAAAAAGGCTGAAAACGCAGACCAAGAGTGAACAAAATCTGTCAAGCAGTGATATGAAAAAAAACAAAAAGGAAAGAGAGCAATGTAAGGAGAAAAAGTACTCCAACCCTTATAAAGAAGATATGTCCCCAGTGGAGTTGCCAATTCTGTTACAAGGGAAAAACTCTCTATGGCCAAGGTAAACCACAACAGACAGGTATGACTGCAGAAATCAACTCAATTCCAACATATGCTATATAAACTAATGTGCAAGCGAGATAAGAAAGAGGCATGCCTCGTCCAAATGTTTAAAGATTTCCACCATTGAGCACTTTGACCCAAAGCTTTGTGCCTGCAACAAGTCCTCAACAAACAAGTAGAGCAAGCATATAGTGATAATATAAAAGGTTAGCACATTAGATAGCATAATCCATTAATAAACGTTACAAACATGCCCATGGATAATAATCATACATTTGCACGATACTAATAGGATGAGAAAGGAGTATTTCTATTAATAGATGATCAACAGAAGTGATAACATTATAGACTTCTGTGTCAGCACGGTTCGAAACCAAGAAACCAAGTTCCTTCCAGCTGGGCCTCCACCACTTCAATCCTCCAACAAAGGAAAGCTCATAGAAGGGAGTCAATGAGGGTCACTCAACAATAAGGGAAGAGCTTGTGGGTTGAACACTGTGTTCAGACTTGAGGGACAAAGGGATGCAGACTCAATATGAAGTAGTAATTTCTCTAGAGTAACTTTTCTCTCGAAGTTGAATGCTTTCTCCTCCTTTTCCATAGCTCAGAATTGGGCTCTTATAACATTCAAAATGCAACTGAAGGGTCGAGTCGGAACGTTTCTAGTATATGGAAGGCCAAGGATCAGAGATATTTTGTCATGACATGGAAACCCGACTCCATTTTTGTATTTTTTGGCACAAATCCCAATATACGTGGGTTGTAGTGGAGCAGCCAACGTATACGCATGTTGTATAGTAGATAGGGCGTGTATATGTGGAAAAATATGTATTTTTAGCTCTGGATTCATAAAAAAGGGATGACAAGTCTGCATATGGAAATGGAAAAAGGCCCTCTGTGCAAGATTGCAATGGTGAGGCAAATCTTGCTATAACAGCAGCCAGAAAAACCAGGGTGCCAGGGTGGTGCAAGGGAGAACTATTGTTCTCTGTTATATAGGTCGGTGCATGTGTGAGTGGAAGTTGGTGCTTCCATCTAGTTGGTGTTGGAACACTTAAGGAGTTGGTGCTTCCTTCTACTGGGTGTTAAAGAAACCAGGGAGTCGGTGCTTCCTTCTAGTGGGTGCTAGAGAAACCAGAGATTTGGTGCTCTCAGCAAGTTGCAGCTTGCAAAACAGAGGTGGTAGCCTCACAATGAGTTGGTGCTCATAAGAATGATAATGTACAGAAAATAAAGATCACTTATCATATCAAGAAGAAAAGGTTTTTACCTTTATGGGTTTCCTCAGAAAATATTTGTCTCTGTATATTTCATGTGTGTGATTGATGTTGAATATTTTATTTCTTACCTCTCTGCATTATTGTGATTGTCATTGAGTGCTTTGTAAAGATTTTAGAATAAGCATAATTGTTTAA
>JZKD02S2077924.1:16353-30279 GCA_000966675.3 Picea glauca | reverse complement strand
AGTTCCCTTTATTTAAGGGTAGATCCTAGAGCTTAAACATGACTAGTCATGGAGGAACTTCAACCAATAAGGCCCCCCTTTTCAATGGAACAAACTTTGGCTTCTGGAAAGTTAGGATGAGAACCTACATAATGGATTTAGGTGCAGAAATCTGGTATGTGGTAGAGACTGGTTATGTAAATTTGGTTGTATTAGTAGCGTACTGTCGAGGATAGACAAACCTATCACACTAAACCTTAACACATCGTTTATTCACTTTGATGTTCGTAGAGGCATCTCAACGCTTCTCATCTAGACACTCTAGGTGCACGAGGCATTCTTCAAGATTGGATGTGTTAGGTAGGATCTGAATTGCCAGTTTGAGGGAAGGGATTTTGCATTCAATCGGAAGGATCGACTCCACATCGTGTACTAACTGAAAAGAAGAAAAATCGATGGAAGTCTTTACCGAGGTTCGATATCTCCAAAGCACAGGGTAAAGAATTAGATGTCAGTAATATTTACTCTGGCTGACAGGTTTTTGCAAGATGGTCTTGAGAGATTTATTCACAACCTCTACTTGTCCATTTGCCTGGGGATAATAAGGGGAAGAATGACCATGCTTAAACCCCAGTTTTGATGCTAACTCCTTCATCATTTCACTCTAAAAGTGTCTGCCATGATCGTTGACAATCTACTTTGGGATTCTGAATCAATCTATAATTTGGTTGAATACGAAGAATGTTGTCGTCTTACTATTAGATTCAATGATCGACATGGCCTCTGCCCATTTAGTGAAGTAATCTACATCCACAACAATATTTTGATGGCCCCCAGCTGAAGCAGGCTTCAGTCCATAAAATCCACCCCCCAGTCGGTGAAGGGACCGAATGTGATGTCTCAGTGAAGAGGGGCTGGATGCGAGCACATTTTCTGAGTGAACACCTGGCAAGGGTGACACTTCTTGATCGCTTCAACACAATCTTTAAAATTTGACGACCAAAAATAATTGGCTCGCAATTTTTTTTGGGTTGTTGCAAGCTCAGATAGATGACCACCACAAGCCCCACTATGGCATTCATTGAGAACTGACTTAGCTTCCTCATGAGTCAAGCAACGACACCAAATATTATCCATGCCTCAATGATACAAAGTGTTACCGATGATAAGGTAGTTTTTTTCTTGATGATGTATACATCGTCGATCGTCTCTCGATAGATGTTGGGATAGCTTCAAGGTTTGAAGATAAATTATAATGTCTCCATTCTAGGGGTCTAAAGACAAGATAAGGAAGATATTTCCATCCGTGAACGAATCGTCATGAATAACGTCTTCATCTAGTCTAGGGAAGTCTAATATTAACTCGACAAAAGCTAGTTATTTCTTAGACTTCGCTGAAGAAAACCCAAGATCAAATTCTTGCAAAATAACAATCCACTTATTGTATTTCCCCCCTGTGATACGCCTAGTAAGGACATATTGAAATGGATTGATATTAGCAACTACAGTAGTTTTTCAAAGTAATATATAATTTTGTAATCTTTGAACCGCATGTACGACAACCAAGGCTAGTTTCTCAACGTGAGAGTATTTAAGTTCAAGACCAACTAAGTTTCGACTAAGATAGTAGAAAATGTGCTCAGGGAGCTCATCATCCTCCTAAATGAGAACCATACCAATCGTCCCTTCGGATGCGGCGATATAAAGCAAATAGTCTTTACTGTAGTTTGGAGGCTTCAGCAGAGGTGTCGATACTAAGGATTTCTTAAGAGCATCGAAGGATTCTTGGGCTCGCTCATCCCATATAAACGGAGTGTCCTTCCTCAAAAGACACATGAAACCCTTGGTTAAATTGGCATAGTTCACTATGAACCGACGCAAGAAGTTATCCTTCCCCTGTAAACCCTGAAGTTGTCGAATGTTGCATGGGGAAGGCAATCGAAGTATTGCCTCAACCTTCATAGGATCCACCATGATCATATGCTTCGAGACTAAGAATCCTAAAATATGGTCAGACCTAATGTAGAAGATGCACTTGTGAGGGTTCAAACAGATGCGATAGTAATGACATCTCTCAAATACTAGTCGAAGGTGAGTGGAATGAACTTCTCTCTTGTGAGAGTGAGCAGCGAGATCATCGAGATAAGCTTCGACAATATGTTTGAGATTGTGAAAAGAAAAGGTTATAGTGCACTGGAAGGTTGCTCCGGCGTTTTTAATGCTGGAAGGCATTTTCTGGTATGCAAAAGTACCCCAAGGACAAATAAACGTCATCTTTTTTTTATCATTAGGTTTGATTTGATTTTGATTATATCCTGAAAATCCATCCATAAAAGAAAAATCTTTGCTTCCCGTGCACTCATCAAGAATCCGGTCGATGAAAGGATTCAGGAAGTTGTCCTTAGGACAAGCCTTGATGTTGGCACAGGGGCAGACCCAGGGTTCGATGCTTCAACAACACACCAAAAAAACCCTAACTATCGGCCCTTTCGGCAACACCTGCGAAGTAGATGAAGTCTCACCCGAGGTAGAGGCAGGGGGAGTTGTAGGACTCAAGTGTCTACAACCTAGTTGGGATAGAGATCTATGATCAAAATACTTAACAAAGCACTTAGAAATTAACATTCATTAGTCTTTGACCATTATTCACATCGCAGGTAAAAACCCTAATTACAGAACAACATAGTATTCATCAATGTCTAAGCACATCTAACCATTCAGCACATAACATCAAAATAGATCTAAACTTCATTCATACTATTAAGCACTAAGCTACTACATCATATGCATCTAATATACATAAATGTTACAACACTAAGCATAAATCACATCAATAAGATATCAACCACATCACACAAAGAAACCACAACACAGGATATACGTGGTTCACCCCAGCGTGGGGCTACGTCCACCAATTCTTCTCCTCTTTTATTAGCTTCTTCCAATTTTCTTACATGCACAGAGCCACAAAGCCAACTCCGCATAGGACATGAGATATGCGTGCACCTCGCCAGATCCTCCTTCCCCAAGTTAGGTCCAAGCACTAAGCATTTACACAATCTGTGTACAAAGCACTTACAAAACACTTACACTTAGCTCTGCAAGCCTTAACACATCTTCTTGCACATATCTAATATTAGCACTAAGCCATCAACCCTTTATTACGTCACCTAGCTACTTATTTGTACATTACAAATGGGGCCTAAGCATGTGTAAACCCATGGGCCGACATTCCATACTCGTTACATAAACCCTAAACCCAAAAAACCTGCAAAAGGGAGTGAGATCCTGCGATCTCTGCTTCACCCGTGCGCTCCTTCTTCGACCAGCCTATCGAAGTCCCAAAAATGGTCAAACACAACCAAGGTTCTCCAAAACTTGGCCGATGGCCAACAAACCCCCAACACTCACATGTGACTCATCCCGGGTCACTATGATCTGGGCAATTCTGCTTCGAAGGCCTCAAACTTGGCTCGAGCTGCCTCGAATTGCTATTTCGTTAGACCCTCCTGCTCGGCGAACTCTTGAATGTCTTTCTCAGTGAAAGGTTCTTCCAAGCATTTTTCCACTGTGTTGACCACTTGTTCCAGTTGTGCACCTCGTCCCTCGATCTCTTCAAAAAGTGTGCAGGCTTTGTCCTGTACCGGTTGGAGTCTCTGGGTCACTTCCATGACTCTACTCTGGATAGCATGGACCTGCTGCTGAACTACGCATTGTTCTTGTGACCTTTTCATCTTCTCAATCGTTGAAAGCAGTTTCAGTTGTGCTTGCACTGTCGATGCTTGTTTCTTTTCCTCCTAGAGTTGTGCTTCTAATGTTCTTATTTCTGGGTCCTTTGCAAGTCTCTCATAGGTCTGCGCACTTTGGTTACTGAGTTGCTTGCATTCTAACACCAATGCCCTGGTTCTTTCGACTGCACTCCTGGTAGTTTCTTCCCTCTGATCTTGCACTTCTTGCAGAGTGCTCGACACTGCTTGCAATTCCAATTCTTCTACTCTTGCTTAGAGCTATTGAATGGCTTCAAGGAGCTTCCCCACTTGGCTCTCAGTTGTCTCTTCTTCCATCGGTGCCAATCCTGGCACAAAGCAAAGTGCTAGAGTAACTGCTTATCTAACTCCAATATGATCCAGGAGCATCTGATCTTTCTCTCTCTGGATATGCTCTCTGTCCTCTTCAAACTTCTCTCGGAGGTCATCTTTCTCTTGTTGCACAACCCGAATTTCCTCTAGGGATTCCTCCTTTGCTTGATTCAGGGCCTCTGTGGCATGTTCTTTTTCCTCCTGTAGTCGACAAAGGTGAGCCTCTGTTGCATCTGCTAACCTACGTAGTTGGGCATGCTCATCTCCTACTTCTATACCCCATGATGACAACAGCGCAGTAGAAACTGTGCGGTTCTAATAGAGAGCTTGTTGTACCCCTTTGAGCTCTTCCTCGATCCTGTCATACATTGTCTCTTGTTTGGCTTCATTTCACTGCAAAATGTCCTCCGAGGTATCTGAGACAGCTGCGATGAGGAGGTCAATATCATCCACCGTAATTACAGTCTGTAATTGAGGCCTATTGGCTCGTGACTTCTTCCATGCTGAGGTTTTTTTTGGAGAAACCTTTCTTTTCTTTGACGTCTCGGCCTCTGTAAGGGGATCTTTAGGCAGTGTCACTTCTCCCTGTTCCTGCTTGTCTTCTTCCCCTTCATCCTCTTCTTGGTCTACTTCGTCATCTCCTCCTCCTCCAGCTAAATCAGGGGCAGTTTCCTCTGATGCGTTGTTTATTTCCTGCACCTCTTCCTTCTTTTTCTTATTGTTGTTGTTGGGTCCATCATATTCTTCTTGGGTGACTAGAGGACTTCTGATGATATCGGGGTTGGAGATCTCCGTCTGCTCAACTGGTACAAGGAATTCAGCTGACCATTCCTTGGTTATGTCCTCCATGTATTCGTCAGTTAATTTATAGTATGACTGCAGCTCTTCCTTGCTTTCTTCCCTACGCACAGTGATATATATAAAGTGTCGGTCTGTGCGAAACTTCGAGAGTGGCCTGAACCGATGGAGTGTATTCGGAGTCATTTTGGGGAATGACTCAATGGATCACGTGAGTTGTAGATAGTAAGTGTGGAATATAGGGTTCGACTGCCACTACTTTGCCATATCGCTCGAGTACCACAAGGTGGTGAACCTCGCGGCTAGTGGTTCGGACGGCTTGACTTTCGGGAAGGTCGTTCCCTCCAGCATCTCCCAAGTGACAAAGACAACGAGAATCATCAACCAACTGAAGTGAAACTCGTAGCCCTGGTCCTGTGCTTCTCGGCAATCCTGCTCCAACTGGTTGACGAGGTAGCTTGCCCATTCATCTGCATCCCTTCCACGCACTTTCCTGCGAGGTCGATGACGAACCCCGTGACCTGCGTTGGTCTATTCTTCCTGACGAGCTTGCCTGCCATCAGCTGACAAGCTAGGCGCACTGCACCATTTTGGATGGAGGCTACCTTGTAGCCCCGCTTCCCCTTCTCTACATCTCCGTAGGTGTCCTGTATTCACTGCGTCAGGGAGTGATCTATAGCCTTCCCTAGGAAAAATCCTGAGGGTCTAGTCCTTGCATGCTCAATCCAGTGATCTGGTGGATCAACACTGGATCTACAGTGATGCACCTATCCAACCATAGGTAACCACCATGGTAGCACGACAGGAGGATTTTAACGCACATGTTAACCTCCTGATGTTTGTCGAAGTGTGGTATCTTCATCACATTAAGGATTGTTGATCTCGTGATGTCCATGGTCCACGGCTGGGGGACTATCTTCGGCTTCTTCCCCATTGTCTTTGTCAATTACTTATGTGGTGTGAGCATTCCATAATTCTTGCAGACTCCTAAGTTGAAATCATTGATCTTGAGCTTCAGAATCTGTCCCAACTGTGGTCCAACTGCGTGTAAACCCTTCAGGAGGTACGCAGTGATCAATGTATATTTGAAATATCTCAGGACACTGTCACAACTAACCATGTCAGCCATAGGCGAGATATAGTCAGGCAAGACAGACGGGATGAGCTTCGCATTTGCCAGGTCGTCATGATGCTTACTTCTTTTCTCTGTCGCAGTTTGGGATGGCCCAGATCGATGTGCAGTCGACAAGGATTCTTCCAATCCTCTCATCGACGAGGCATGTACTCCTATGGAAATGAACTTCTCAGCCATGTGGCCTATTAGGATATCCTCCATAGACTTCTCTATTGTGCTACGTTCACCTGACATACACGCTCAAGATCAGATATCTTGGGTAGGTGGACAAACACTCAAGGTAAGCAAATCGGGTGGCGAGGTCTCAATAAGCACAGCGTGATAGAAATCAGTTCTCTATGGGCTTGGATAATCACAATTTGCAAAAGTGTCCCTGGTAAGACATTCAATGGATTAAATAGACAATGTCGTAATAGACTCCTCCAACGGGAAGGAATGCCTCAATCAATATGATTCCATCCATTATAGCGCGGTCCCAGTGGTCCAACGGTGATCTTTCTGGCAATAACTGTGTTTCTAGCCATTATGGAGCGTCGTTATAATGGTTGGGACACCTCCAACGGTTATATTTCTTCACCATGGTGAAGTGTCAATCTACGTTTTTCTGATATTCCGGCAAGGTTCAAGTTCTGCAAGCCTTCCTTCTGTGAAGTCCTCTCTAGAACCTCCTGCAATTTTTCTAGGTTTGCTTTCTTTCCTGTGATTTGTGTCTCTTGATTCCTCTTTCCATTCTTGTTTTTATCTTCTCTTAGCATAGTAACTTCACACTGTTGAGGGTCTTTCACAGGGTTCGAGGGTAATACTTCTTCTCTTACTGTTTCTGGAGTAGGTGTTCTTCTCTCCTGCATGGATAAGTTCTTTAAGCCTTCTTGCATTCTTTCAACTTCAACAGCGAGGTCTCTGGCCCTCAATTTCTTTGACTTGCCCTCCTGTTCTTCTATTAAGCGTGTTATTCTCCTAGCCATGAAATCCCTTAATTCTTGCTTTTTTTGTTCTATAGCTTCCTCTTCTTCTTTCTTTCAGATCTGATCTCTCTCAATCCAAGTCCCTCCTAACAAAAGTGCAAAAGGAGCGTTGTTCTCAACAAACTTAACGACCTCAAATTCTTCTTCTGTCGATGTTCCATGAGCACTCATGGGTACACAAGTAAGTCTTCCACATAGGGTTATCATCTTTCCTTTAAACAATCATATTCCTCCCAATGAAGGAATCATAGCAGGCTTTCCCAAAATTTCCCAAGTACTTTCTGGCATAATGTTCACCTGTGTTTCTGCATCCAATACACAGCCTATGTCGAAGTCTCCTATTCGTATTTCTATAAACTGATTTTCTTTTAAGATCTCTGGTAAACTGATGTCTCTGTGATCATTCAATGTTTCTTTCATCTGCAATAATATAGCCTCTAATTAATTCTGGTTCTTTAGCATATTCTTAGTCTCTTGACCTTCCTCATGGTTTTCTTGTCTCATGTTCATGTTATCAACTTTCGTAATCATTCTAGGGAAATCCAAAACTTCATGTCCAGTAGCTTTAAAACAAAGGCAAATAGGACTTCTACCAGGGCATTCCTTAGTAATATGTCCCAGTCTTCTGCAACTATAACAAAGAGTCAATTCTCTCTTTCTCTTAAACGATCCCCAACCTTTCTTGTACTGTGCACTGGGATCACAGTGATGGATCTACAAAAAATTCTTTCTAGGATCCTACATCCACTTGTTAGTCCAAAAATTCTTTCTATACATAGGAATAACATATCTTTCACTATTTCTATCAAGTCTACTCATATCACATCTTTGTTCTTCTAGTTGTGCCCTAGTTTTCAGACTAGGACAAAATCCATCAAACATACCTAGATCCATTCTTTCGAAACAAAAATTTCCACTTATCTTACATTTATCAAAGCACAAATATTTAAGATATTACCTCTTTTCTTCAAGTCAAACTTCTCTTCTTAGCACAGAGCTTCACAAGTCAAGTAGAGTATTACGCACTAGAGCAACAAATCTACGCATAGAGCTTTCTCTTTTCTTGAGTTCCCAACAATCACAGTTTTAAGTCCCGGCAATGGAACCATTTGTTGGAATAGGGGCAGACCTAGGGTTCATCGCTTCAATAAAGCACCAAAAAAACCCTAACTATCGGCCCTTTTGACAACACATGCAAAGCAGATGAAGTCTCACCTGAGGTAGAGGTAGGGGGGGTTGTAGGACTCAAGTGTCTACAACTTAGCTGGGACAGAGATCTGTGATCACAATACTTAATAGAGCACTTAGAAATTAACATTCATTAGTCTTTGACCCTTATTCACATCACAGGTAAAAACCCTAATTACATAACAACGCAGTATTCATCAAGGTTTAAGCACATCTAACCATTCAGCACATAACATCAAAATAGATCTAACCTTCATTCATATTATTAAGAACTAAGTTACTACATCAGATGCATCTAACATACATAAAGATTACAGCACTAAGCATAAATCACATCAATAACATATCAACCACATCGCACAAAGCAACCACAACACAGGATATACGTGGTTCACCCCCAGCGTGGGGCTACGTCCACCAATTCTTCTCCTCTTTTATTATCTTATTCCAATCTTCTTACATGCACAAAGCCATAAATCCAACTTTGCATAGGACAAGAGATCTGTGTGCACCTCGCCAAATCCTCCTTCCCCAAGTTAGGTCCAAGCACCAAGACTTTACATGGTCTGTGTACAAAGTACTTACAAAACACTTGCACTTAGCTACGCAAGCCTTAACACATCTTCTTGCACATAGCTAACATTAGCACTAAGCCATCGACCCTTTCTTACATTTCCTAGCTACTTATTTATACATTACAAATGGGGCCTAAGCATGGGTAAACCCATGGGCCAACATCCCATACCCATTACATAAACCCTAAACCCAAAAGGTCCACAAAAGGGGGCGAGATCCTGCAATCTCCGCTTCGCCTGGGCGCTTCGTCTTCGACCAGCCTGTCGAAGTCCCAAAAATGGTCAAACATGACCAAGGTTCTCCAAAACTTGGTCAAGGGCCAACACTTGTTCAGGTCTCTAAAATCCATACATATGCAGATGGTTCCTTGTTTCTTATTCATGGGAATAGGGTTGGATACCCATTCGGTCAAGGGCACTGGGTAGATGAAACCATCATTAAGTAGCTTCTCTACGTTTTCCTTAATAGCAGGGGCCTTCCTAGGATTAACAGCTCTAAGGCGTTGTCGAATAGGTCTAGCATCCATATAATTCTTGATCTCATGTTTGACAATGCTAGGGTCAATTCCTGGCATCTCTTCGTATGACCAAGCGAATACATCATGAAATTCTTTGAAGAGATCGGTGTAGATCTGAATTTCTTCAGGAAAACAATCTGCACCGATATATATGTTCTCAATTTTTCTAGGAATTCGAGAGATATCGATCATGACGATAGGAGAAATATTCTCCATGTTTCCTTCGGCATAAATACCATGTGTATCTAGTGGAACCACAGCGTGACCAACCATCTCACTCAAGGTACATCTAAAGTCATCCTGCTCGATCCTAACAAATTCTAGGAGAAAATGGGAGCGATCATGCATATCGTCCCAAGGCCTATCGGGACCATACATAGCCTCTAAGATGGCTTCATCTGAAGGTAAAGTATCTTCGAGGAAATCATGTGAACAAGACGATTGGGCAGCCCATACGAGCTCTAGAATGAGATACTCCTCGTTCGTCTGTGAGGAGAAAGGATCTGGGTCAACAGTAGTGTTAAGAATAGCTTGATATGCAACCTATGTCACTGACAGTGGCATTTTCATCCCAATGTGTGATTGACCTTCGCAAGACATGGTCAGGGAAGGTAGGGTCCAAGGATCATTGAAATATGAAGTACGGAAAGGAACAGACCTCATCGTCGACGAAGACCTATTGGAAATGGAATAAATTTCATGGATTGGTGCCTCGAAATCAAAGCTACCCATGAGAGAGGAATACATTCTGACACCAATATCCTCGGTTTCCCGCTGAAAATTGTCGATCACTGGGATCAAAGGTCCAACTAATGCACTAGGACTAGCATGCACAAAGGACAACTGATCAATCGACACTATTTTCCCTTTGTGAGGAAAACATAAAGTGTGAAAGATAGACGACACAACTGTGGTCATGACATAAGTCCAATTACGCCCTAGTAATAAATTATAGTCAAGGGGCACATCAACCACCTTGACATCAACCTCCACTATCTTTCCACCTAACTCGATCAGAAAAGCAGAAAGAATTATGTGGGGTCGAAAAGAACGTCCATCAAAAGCGATCAACATGGTCATAGATTGGGATAGATTCAGAGAGCCAATGGTTTCCCAACATGTTAGGGGCATCACTCATGTTGCAGTACCTTCATCAATTATAGTGCATTTGATGGTATATTTCGTGTACTACACATGGATTTGAAAGGCCACGTGGTAAGGCAAGCGAGTCTTAACATCTGTGACGTCAAACTTAATAAGCTTCAAGCCACACAGTTCTAGAGATCCTAAATCAGATAACAAGGTGTTCCTTTGTGAAGGACACGTTTGGAGCACCTCCAAAGCCAACATCGCACAAGGGGTTTGACCCAAATCTTCAACAATCGAATAGTTATGGGAAGCTTTGGCATTAGGATAGTGGGCATAGCATTTTAGTAATCCTTTTGGAATACAAGGCAAAGGCTCTGGCTTTTCAATCTGCAAAGGTGTTTTCAGAGGAGGGGGAGACTCTGGGCCTGTAACAGTTTTTGAAGAACCGTAATCACAAGATCGAGTGGCTACATCAATCTAAGGATTAACCATGTTAACACATAGATGATCACCTTCATGTGTCGGGGGGTTTTGACTCCCACTCCACACATTTTCGATGTTGGAGGACCTCAAAGCCATGGGTTGATTATGTGGAAATGGATTGGTTAGCACGACAGGAAGTTGTGATAAGAGCCTCAAGTCTTCCTCGATTTTGGGGCAGTTGTGATGAAATCCTTCAACTAGTTTGTCACCAAGTTTGTAGACTTAGCATCTGCAGATCCTATGATTCCATCGACATGAGGCCCGGGATTTTTTCTAGGGTCATAATTTGACTGTGACGCATCAGGAAGAATTTCATACAACATCCTAGACTGAGCATATATGAGTTCCAATTGTTGGGCTTTGAAAATAGCTTCTTCCTCAGATCTTACCCCGGATGTAGAAACATCCTTCGAAATATAAGGCAATAAGGACTTAAGTAACCAATCCAATAGAAACTCTGGAGGAATGTAGGATTTAATCAACCTCTTCCATCTACGCCACTCTTGGATATGATCTGAGATATGTGTGGCCTTATCTTGGTGAAAGGCCGATAAAAATTCTATGTCGACATCATAACGAACTGACAACTAGAAGTGGTTGAGAAAGACCAAAATCAATGTACTATTTTGTAGCAATCCCCATGAGAGTGTGTTGAAATAGTCTCAAATGAAGAGAATCATCAATAAGGGAATTGGATGAGCACCAACAATGAAAAGTAGTAACATGATCACGTGTATCCTCGTCAATCTTTCCCTCCAATTTTGGAATGTCTAAAGGAAGCTTGGTGGGGACAGGGGGCCATGATGGATCGTGATGCACCGGGTCATTCATTAATCTTGACAAATATCACAAATTAAGCGTGGCCATAAAAGGGAGTCGGGGTTGCGGCGTCTGAACCCATGCTCCTGGGAAAGATTGGTGTTGAGGGATTGTAGACCATCCAAGGTTTTGGTATACACTATGGCCCTGTCTGGTAGGGTAATAACCTCCTCCAAACTGATTCATAAGAGGTTGTATGGGCACCATACCTGTAGGAGCGACATAGTGAGGATGATAAACATTGCCCCCAGCTGGAGGAGCTCCAAGTTGGGGGTTTCCCATAGCATGAAACTGACTCCCTTCGAATGGAAATCTGAAGGATAGAGGTGGATTTTTCATAACAAATGCATTTGTTAGAATCAACATGGAGGTAGAAGGGGGAAAGGATGGAATATATGAAGTGGCTTGTCCGCTCGGTTGAGTACTCCATCCAGGAGCATTGAGACTAGGATTAGACCCGAAAGAAAAAGGAGGTTGGCCTCCAACTGTAGGAGTCATTTGGGGAATATGACCTCCACCAAATGAGAGAGGAGTATGCGGAGGAGTCATGCCCCCAGGTCCAAGACTAGGATTTTCATTATTCGTTGGAATGGAGGATGAAATTTGCGACGTCATATTAGGCAGACCAAAAGAAAAAGGGTTAGAGATCGAAGGTATGGATTGAGCATTGTATCCTGGCATACCAAAAAGAGACCCGAAAGGGTTTGTTACTATGGGTCGAGTAGAAACCACAGGTTGCATAGGAATAAGGACAGGAACCTCCAACACAACAACCATAGCGGCTGAAGGAGTCGAAGGAGTACCATTAACCACAGAAGGTATAGGATTCGAGGGACTCCCAGTGTCGTTCAGACTCGACTCGGTACTCATAACTGGATAATCACAAGTCTGGGATGTGGATATATATGTACCATGTCTATTAACTTTACGCCTTTTAGAAGGCAACTTCGGTAAAGACTCAAACTGTGGTGGTAACTTCAACAAACGACAAGACCTGCGAGGAGTCTGGTGTTGCTCCATGATGACTCAAGAATTGAGATATAAAACCAAATCCTAGGGCCAACTAACAATCAGAGAGCACACCAAAATAAAGCAAAAAGGCCAAATGCACACAAACAGGATATAGAGCTGAAAAGGGGCCTCCCTCACTAGAGTAGGTATGCCTCGCCTATGGGTGGCCTGAGACTCCCTTCAAAAGATTGGAGGTATCAAAATCAATTATAAGGGCCCTCGTGGGCTTAACAATGCAGTCGGTTAGATCCCCCTGGAGAGGCAATCCTCCATAAAGGTTGTGTGTTGTCCGACCCTTATCTGACTCAAGGTACCTACAGAATAACCCATGCAAGTAACCTATGTCAAGCAACTAGAGCCACCATGATATAACCAATGTGCATGCGAACAATCATAAGTTTGGTCCACCATATGGGTAGGGTAACAAACCCCGAAATATTGAAAGCATCTCCTCTCAATGGAGGTAAAGCTACTAGCAAGACACCCATATACGAATTAAACCACAGAAATATCTCTGACGCTAAGAAGTTATTAGAGGGCTATCTTTGCAACCAACTTCGCACGACCTTGTNCAAAATCAATTATAAGGGCCCTCGTGGGCTTAACAATGCAGTCGGTTAGATACCCCTGGAGAGGCAATCCTCCATAAAGGTTGTGTGTTGTCCGACCCTTATCTGACTCAGGGTACCTGCAGAATAACCCATGCAAGTAACCTATGTGGCTACCTATGTCAAGCAACTAGAGCCACCACGATATAACCAATCTGCAAGCGAACAATCGTAAGTTTGGTCCACCGTATGGGTAGTGTAACAAAGCTTGAAATATTGAAAGCATCACCTCTCAATGGAGGTAAATCTACTAGCAAGACCCCCATATATGAATGAAACCACATAAATATCTCTGACGCTAAGAAGTTATTAGAGGGCTATCTTTGCAACCAACTTTGCACGACATCGTGCTTAACTCCGATGTGAGTGGAGCCTCCTGACGTCACTAATTACACAATGGATTTCACCACTCCCTGGTCAGACACATATGTTTAGTTTAATATCCTTGGAGAAGTTTACTCACAAAATCCTATTCAAAGGCCCTATATCCTATGCTTGTTTGTGTACTTTGAAAAATAAAATTGTTTATAATAAATTTTAGTTAATCAACAATACTTTTAATGCCTTTGTTTACTCAATAGGTGTGGTTGTGAAACTGATGATATTATGACTCAGCATATCAAAGAAATGAATATAAAAATAGTGCTAAGTCCTAATCTTAAATTCTCAAGAGATGGTA
>JZKD02S2077923.1:1275850-1291574 GCA_000966675.3 Picea glauca | reverse complement strand
TCTAAAGCTTGGTGATTTGTGTTCCTTGTTGGATTAGTTGTGCTTCTTGACTTGTGGCAGACTGCCACAAGCCTGTTGCTAGAGGGTTTGGATTTGTTCCACCAACCTGTTGTCTTTGGGTTTTATGGGGCATTGTGTAGACACCATTGTAGGTGAAGAAACAATATCTTCTTTCTCTTCGAAAATCTATTTTTTGTTGGATAGAAGGTGTTGAGGCTAGAGTGGATGTAGTGGTCTTCTATGCATCATTTGAGAAGATTGTGAAGAGGATTAATTTTGCAGTATGAGATATTACCTTGGAGTTTTGTTTCAGTGGAGCAGTAGTCAAAAATAACTTTGGTATCTTGTAGAGCTAACCTCCTAGAGTAATAATGACAGTGTGAGGTTTAGACTCATAGACAACATGACGTTTCCACATATATGGTTGGCCCAAAACAACATCATAGACATCAAGAGGGGAAATATCACACACTACCTCATCCTTGAAGGGATGGATGTCATAGGACATGCGACACTGCTCGCTGATGCGAAGATCTCATTCCTAGTGAAGCCACCCGATGTTGTATGGATGTGGGTGTGGTGTTATCGATAACCCCAATTGTTTGATGACCTTAGCTGAGATGAGGTTATTTTGGCTGTCTTTATCAACAATGAAATGAAATGGGGTCCCCTTCACCCACATATGTGAATGGAATAGGCACTCCCCTTCTTCAGGATCTACTGGTTCCTCTATCTGAATTGTTGTGGTCGTGAAGTAGCCGTGGGGTTTGCGTCGATGATTTGTATATTTTCAATATTTTTTGGATCGGATTCTGAATCAGGGTTCGGATCTGTGTCTTTGACCACAACCACCTATGAATGTTTCAAGTGACATTCATCGATGTTGTGCCAGGGGATTTTGTGGAAGTCACACCACTCCCCAGTGTCATTCTTCATATTTACTTTACCCTTTTTGTTCTATGTATTGGACTAGTTGTCTAGAGGTTGTTGGTTAGGGCCGTTTTTACCGTTCTTTGGTTGTTGCAGATTTGCAGACACAAATTCCCATTTTTTTCTGGTGCCTAATTTTCTGCTTGATTTTGACAGCATATCGATAGGTAGCTCCCAATGATGAGATATTTATGAAATCCATTTTGGTTTGGATGTACCTATTGAGAGCCCCAGAATATTTTAGAACCAGATGCCACTCATATTCTTTGATACCCAACTTGGTGTGCAAGGTATGGAAAGTATTTGTGAACTCCGACACTGTTTGACTCTTCTCTTTCCATAGTGTGGTCCATCTCATGTATTGGTGTTCATAGTTATCAAAATGATAGTACTGTTATTTGAATGCATCCGCAAAAAAATCCCAACTAGGATGGACACCATATATTCCAGATTCCTCTATGGAACTTTTCTCCCAGTAAGTTTCCCACCAATGTTTTACATCGGGGAGAGCCTTAAGGAGTGCGAAGGTGATATTTTCCCCATCGAAAAATTTTTGAACAAAGAAATAACCTTTTAATAGATTTAACCAATTTTCTAGGGCATCTGCATCTATTTGACCTTCAAATATGGGAATATCAAAATTAACTTGTACCTTTAAGGGAGAGGTTCCTCCAAAATGGTCGTTGGATGAAGATGTGCCTATTGCTATCAGCATGCATTGAAGGATGTGTGAAAACTTCTCCATCATTTCGTCCCTATATCGCATGATAGCTTGCTCAAGCAACTAGTTAATAGAATATTATGCTCTTCCATTTTTCTTTTCTACTGCCATTGACGGTTTGTTGGGAATGCAAGAGTGATTTTCCTCAAGAGAGACAAACTCGAGACCCAACTGTCTATACTCAAACCTCCTCAGGGACATGTGCTGAAAAACGATCAAGAGCAGCCTGCAATGATACCACTGATCCAGATTATTTTCGGAATGAAATAAAAGTAGAGATATTCAATGAAATACTCATGAAATTTGATAGAAACAGAGAAATACAACAATACTTGATTTCTATTAATGAAATAATTGTAAAGAGATTGTAAAAGTACAGAGTGCAAGACTTGCTAGAATGATGACATCTTCATCTATGAGAAGAGATGTGACGGTTATGCTCATTCGCAAGAATATGATTACAATGAGGCTCTGAAGGTGTTTTTATGATAAACATGAATGAAAAAACCCTAGACATCCAAAAACCTAACCCTAGGAGATGAAACACCAACAGTCATGTGGGCACCGTTTGGGTAAGTTAGTACATTAACTTCCCGGGGTCTTAACTTTTGCATTCGATCTCCATTTTAGGCGCGTGATAGCCCATTGAAAAGGTATTTTATAGAACTTCGCATTGTGTCATCAAACTCTAACTTTGTCTATAGTTTGAATGTGGCACACCAAAATAACACTGTTTAGGGCTCCAAAATGGCCCTGGAAGTAAAACAAGATGTCCTGACATGAAAAAATACAAAATAAGCCAGTTGGATTAGGTGGGAGGCCACCAATACCCACCTGGAAGATGTGTAGGGCTTCAGATAGCCTCAAAAGTGTAGAACCCACAATTACAAAGAAGTACAGAAGAACATGTTGAACTAAAAACTAACAAGAGTAGCCAGTTGGAACAGGTGGGTGGTCACCAATATCCACCTGGATCAGAGTAGCCTCTAGAATTCCACATGGGAGTGCCATGTGTGATAGAATGTTTTCTACTAAAATGGTTGTGTATCACTGGCGAAGACTGTGTATCTCTAGAAAGTAGTTGTGTACTACTACAATGGTTGTGTACCACTAGAAGTGACTTTGTGTCACTAGACAATAGTTGTGTGCTACATGTAGTGGTTGTGTACCATTGGAGAGTAGTTGTGTACTATTGTGGAAAGATACCTCCCTAGCTAGGAGGGAGTGTTGATGTTTCAACATCGAGTGGACCTTATCCTAGATTGGGTTGAAAACCAAGGGAGATATGATAAATTTATCATAAAGGTGCACTTGTGTTAAATGGGCCCAAGCGTAGTCCTTCCTTGATCATGACAAGGAATAATATGGAAACAAGGTGCTTGAATTTCTTTCCACGAGTTAGTTAGCATGAGGATGACATTCATTCACAGGTGTGTACCTGTGGTGAAATATCTCAGTGTGGTCTTTGTCCTAGTAATGGTGATTTGATAAGGAATGATAAAGACTCAAGATGATATATGCTATTGCATGTAGATACAGGGTGAGCCTGATCTTAGAGAGAGTGAATTGGCTCAGAGGAAGAGCCTCATAAGGAGTTTCTCCTTGGTTCAGGTGGGAAAGAGACGTCTCCCAATACTGACAGACAAGTGTCATGAGTCTAGGGTGAAGTTTGTATACTTCAGAGACAAACTTGGCATGATGCAGAATGTCTCCCTTTTTGAGAGGGAGTGTCGATGTTTGGACAACATTGGGAAGACATTCTACTATATTAATAATGAATAATATAATTATTGATTATTAAATACTATATATAATAAGTAAATGATAATAAAAAATAGTTATTGATTATCCAATGGATTCATCCTTTCATGGATGGTCACCATATGTTCTATATATATATGGAACACTCATCATTGTAATAATATATTGATCGTATATCATATGAAGAAAAAAAACACATACAAGGAAGTCCTTATTTGGGGTTGCAATTTTCAGTACCGGGGTATTGGTTAAGAGGTGTTTCAACAGTTGGAAACTTTCCTCACACTCTATTTTCCAAACAAATTTAACTTCCTTTCTCTATAGAGAGGTGATTGAGTGAACAATTTTGGAAAACCTTCTTATGAATCTCCTATAGTATCCTTATAGGCCCATAAAGGATCTGATATTTGTTATATCTTTTGGGGTAGGCCATTCCATAATGGATTTGATATTATTAGGATCAACTGCTGCTCCTTTCTCAGAGATAACATGGCCTAAGTAGTGGACTTGCTTTTGGAAAAAGTCACACTTACTAAGCTTTGCATAAATCTCGTGCTCTCTTAGTATTTGAAATACCAACTTGAGGTGTTCTTCATGCTCTTCCCTACTCTCGAAATAAATTTGGATATCATCTATGCAAAATAATACAAATTTTTCCAAGAAATTTTTGAATACACTATTCATTAAGCACATGAAGGTGGTCGGTGCATCAATAGGGACAAATCGCACCACCACAAATTCATAGTTCCCATACCTTGTCCTAACAATTTTTTTTTTTGTATGTCTTCATCCTTGATCCAGACTTGATGGTATCCAGATCTCAAATCAATATTGGAGAAGATTGTAGCACCCCTTAATTGGTCAAATAGGTCATCAATTCTTGAAAAGGGATACTTGTTTTTAATGGTCATTTTTTAAAGTTGTCTATAGTATATACACAACCTGAGTCTGCCATTCTTCTTCTTCACAAACAAGGACGATTCTCCCCAATGAAACACACTAGGCCGAATATAACCATTTTCCAACATTTCCAGTTGTAATTTGAGCTCAAGTAACTTTGGGGTACTCATCCTATAAGATTCTCTAGACATTGATACTGTCCCAAGTACAAGTTCTATTGAGAAATCAATGTCTCTTCTTGGAGGTAGGCCTAGTACCTCTTCAAGAAACACATCTCTATATTCCCTCAATATAGGATAATATTCTAAGTTGGGTTTATGGTTCCCAACTGAGTTCAGTACTTGATTTGCATACAAGGGACATCCTTTCCTGCAATACTTCTTCATTTGAAGTGATGATATTTGTCTCACCGAGACAAGATTTTGAATTCCTTGTAGAATCATTTTCTTCCCTTCCTCATCTTAACACTCTAATGTTTTGTTATAATAGTACAGCTTGGCTTTGTGGGAATCCAACCAATCCATGCCAATCATCATGTCATAATATCCTAGAGGAAGGACGTTTAAGGTTTCTTGGGTAGACAACCCATTCATAATGATTCGACATGTTGTTACGACCTTTGTTACTTTTATTTTTGTTCCAATGGCTAGTTGTACCAACCATGGTTTAGCATGTTTTGCTTGCTGTAATTTACTCTTCTCAATAGTTTGAGGGGAAATATAACTCAAGTTAGAACCAGGGTCAATCGGAATAGAAGCAAGATGGTTGGAAATTATACCTTCCATTTCCACTACTGAGGCTTGGTGGTTTTCTTGTCTATTGTCCAAAGATGCATAAATTTTTGGTATACCCTTGGCCACATAGTCAACCATGGTAGCCTCTTGGACATTGCAGACTCTCCTATTGTTTAGATTCCTATGAGGGAAATCCCTCGGTAAATTTTCTTCCCCACAACCCCATCATTTTAATGGTTCTTTCTTTGTACTCTCAATCCTCCCAGGGGTTGATCCAAAGGTTTTATTTCTACTCTGAGATGGAAATTTCTTCTGATTCACACTTTTAGTGGGAAGGATCATCCTAGAACTCTTCCCATAGTTATTTAACTTTGAGGGCTTAGCCCCTTTGTTATTGAACCCCATTTTACCTTTCTTATTCCAGTCCTTGGGGCATTCTTCCTTGTGATTGAATTGTTCATAGAGTAACTAGCCTTTCGAATGGCATATTGAAAGGTCTTAGGTTCATCAAACTTTATCTTGTTTTGGAATGATTGAGGCAACCCACTAAGGGATCACTTAATTTTCACCTTTTCATCCTTTATATAGGGTACATACCTCAATAATTCCATAAATTTATTGATATACTCATATATGGTTATTGTCCCAGCTGGAGTTCATAAAATGCCTTAGTCCTTTCGTCATAGTACCTTTTAATAGGTACTTCTTCTTGAAATATTTCTCAAATTTACCCCAAGACACATCCTTCTCCCATATTCCTTTTACATTTCTAAGGTCCTCCCACCAAATAGAGGCCTTTCCATTCAGTTTAAGTATGCTTATTCGGGCCTTCAAGTTTTCACAGTAATCATGAAATTTGAAATACTTCTTTAGGCCAAGTAGCCAAGATTTTGATTCTTCCCTCTTTTTGATTTCCTCGTCAAAAGTGGGTGGCTTGGATTTCTTAAATTATTCAGGGTCACCACCATTGGAGTTCTTCCTCTTTTTTCGTTTCCTCTAAGAATGTGAACTAGCCTCACTATTGGACAGTTCCTTGGAGCTTTCTTCCCCTTCACTAGAGGAATATTCAGATGAGTCTTTGGTTTTGGCATGCCTCTTGGCTCCATGTCGGGCCTTATTGGGAGTGATTCTTCTTGCATTACTTATTTCAGGACCATTCCTATGTATCTCAGGCGAACTTTAGGTTTTCTTAGGATGGCGTTTTTCCACATTACTTGTTGTTGGTCCATGTTGTAACCGTCTCTGTATATATGGAATACTTTGTAGTAGGACTGCATTTAATTCAGTCTATTTTTCCTGCTCTTTCATCAGCCTGTCATTATCGACCTTAAAGTTATGCAACTCTTCCATGAGACTTCTCACAGTCTCAACTATATTTGGAGGTTTTTCTACCACTCTCCTTTCATCATATTCTTCTTCTTTGTTATGGGAGCCATGTCCCCATTCATGGTGTGTCACCATCCTTTCACGTATACCTTGTATGGAAGGTCACTGACTAATTAAGTGTTGATGATCAACAATTTCCATTAGTTTATTATCCACCATATTATAAACAACATAGGATATTTTTATAAAAGAAAATAGCTTCATCATTAAACATATAAGAACAACGTACAGTTTGTTTTTATTCCTGCAAGAGAAACATCCAGTCTCATCCTTGTTTTTTAGTAATAAGGTTTAAAATAAATTCTCACTAATAATAATGCAGGGACATTATCAGTATTGATATTTTAGGTGTTAATTGTTTGCACAGTGAAATTTGTCAAATTCATATGTTGGGTAAAAACGTGACTCAAGAACCGTCATATCAAAAGGTTGATTCAATATCCATCAGTCGATCGCGGTAATCGTGGTCAAATTTTCAGTGCGTAAGTTACACTCATGATCATTGATCACGGTCAGATCAACGATCAAAATTATTATATACCGTAAAAATATTCAAGGTTTGCACTAAAGGATCAATCATTCCGATCAAAAGTGCACACACAATTCGCACGTGAGTTTAAAAAACAAAGTTACTTCACACTGGTGGTTTTGGAATATCCACTAAGGGACACATGGTGGTCAATAAGGCCATAGATGAACTCTTGAGGGTGGTTTCATTACTACCTCCCGACCTCCTACTATACTATGGGGAAATAATACTATGTGAAAAGTGGTAAAGTGCTTAAGGCATAAGCATTGGTTATATGTCTCGGTGTTAACAAAACCTTATGAATATGATAGGTATCATTCCCTCCCCCTTATAAATCCTCTAATATAATTTATTTGACTCTTTTAAAGCCCAAGAAGTCCAAGTGTAGTTTCCTACTCTGATACCACTCTATAACATACCCAACCCCTTAGTTATCTTTTAAGGGAAAGGGGTATTATAATTTCATTCTCCTAACCCTGATAAAAATTCCTTTCGATGAAGCCATCATCTGTTTTTAATTAAGAGCTTTCCAATGATTGTTATTTTTCCCGAAACTAAACTATGAATCAAAATTTATGCCTTCTCAAAGTTCTTGGTCTTTGTTAATCAAAGGCCATCTCATTACCATGTCTCCTCCATGTGGAACCTTATTCACTCATCCTATTATGTGGCATTGACATGGCTCTCAGGTGCACGTGCCATGATTTTTGTTGTGAACATTGTATCTACCATGTCACACCTTGTGCCAAGCTTATCGGACCTCCATCATTTCATTTTGTCTCTATTGGTGTCCTCCCATCATATTTTTTCCATGACAAGATACCCAACATAATTTGACTGTTGGGTTCAATGGCTCCCTCCTCTGATAGATCAGACATTTCCAGGGGTCAAGCGATGAATGGCTAAGATTGCATAAAATATTCTCGGCTATACCTAATCATTTTTACATGTGACACCACCCCTACATGACATGTGTCCCTATCACCACCTAACATGTGGCACTCATATTCCCCATTGAAGTTCATATATAGGTGCCAAATCATTATGACACATGGCACCATCTATGATCGACATGTGGCACCACATGTATCATGACATGTGGCACCATCTATATCACATGTTGAAACCTTCAACTGAAAAAGGACAGTCCAGGTTGACTGCTAGGTTTCTTAGACCTTGGAAGATCGACGATTTGGATTTCATCTTGGAGCTTCCCCATCGGAGTATAAATCCATGATCCATTCCATGAAGTGCCTTTTGAGGGATGAACATGATATTCTCTCATATCTCCTTTGATTTTGATGGATAAATGATGAGGATATCCTCTTAGATATCCTTTTATTTTGACATATCGACGTCCAGGATCTCCTCTTGGAGCCCCTCCATCAGGGTGTATTCCTATGATTCAATCTGAAAGTCTCATTACAATGGATGGTCAAGATCTCCTCCAAGGATATATAATGATAAGGTTTTGAGGCAAGTTCATTAGGTCACTCAATCCCCTTTTTTGTATGACCCTTGGCCTTGGGCCATTCCTTGGGAGACACCTGTCACCCCCAAGACATGTTGGCGAGAAACGTTGCATCATATCATGTCATGACCATCCCCTCGCTATGAAAAAATACCATGACACATGGTATGACCATCATTTGACACGTGGACCCCCACATGGACTTGACGTGGCGTACACATCGTCATGGGTGTGATCGGCTTGTATAGTTAGGTGGTGACACCTGTGCTACTGTTGACACGTTAACCACCAGGGTATCTCCTCTGCCAGTTTAACGTCACTTCCCTTTTGTACAACTTGTCATGGGAAGTGGAAAGTTTCATGAAAAAACAACAACTATCATTCCTTATAGCCATCCTCCAATCAACAACCATATTTTACCTCGGATTAATCCTATCATAGTCAATCGATTCCTGGTATCCATGATCACTTCGACCAGCCTCCTCCAGGGATGGTCAGTATTTATCTTTTTCATTGATCGAAAGGTTCAGATTTGATGACACCTATACCAAGGTATGATCTGATAGGGACACCCCCTATTTCCTTCCTCTAGTCATAGGCTGACATGCATTATCCTATGGACACATTTGCGGTCCTTTTCAGCATGACACATTAGTCTGACATCATCCCTTCTCTTAGTCTTTCTTAAATGAGACCCACAATGATCAACGACATAGGTTATTCGAGGAATGTACCCCAATGGATGAGCCATAATATTCCTTGGACTCCCCCTTTTAGAGTGCCTCCACTTTGGACCTCCTAGGCTACTCCAACCATGGGACTCCAATAATTCTCTACCTCACGATCTATGGTGAGAACCAATCACCATGCAGAATCCAATGAATGTGAGGAAATTGGGTCTTATGTGTGCTCAGACTTCGACCATTTCCACCACAATGGATCCAACGATCTATAATCCACCATAGCCACCCTACGATGAATCAACGATCCTTGTTTATTTGGGATGCATATTCTATGGGTTTCATGACCAACTCTGATGGAGGGTCAGGATCTATCTGTTCCACCGAATCAACAGTTGAGATCAAATATCACCCTCTTTCCTATAAAGGACCCATATTTAACCTTCTTGATAAATCAAAGGTTAGGATTTTTCGAGGCGTGCTAGGGTTTCCTCTTGGCTTAACAGTCCGCTCCAATATTTAGCCACTTTCATGAAGTCTTTCTCTAAGTCCTTTATAATACTTATAGAGTCTCACGAGCCTCATGCTTGTTTAAGTCACTCCATGGTTTTCCCAGGTTCTCTCTGTATCGCCCCATTTTTTGAAAGACTTATTAATTTTGAGTGCCCCAACCCCATGATGAATAGGTACACACACACACACATGTGTGTGTGTGTGTGTGTGTGTGTGTGTGAGAGAGAGAGAGAGAGAGAGAGAGAGAGAGAGAGAGAGAGAGGTTACAATAGTATGCACAATAAGAAGGGGTGTCTTTGTACTCAGGTTAGAAAAAATATTTAGGTTATGCACATGAATGAAGATGATCCAAGTGGATATCGGTGGACACCCACCTATTCCAACTGGATCATGTTTGCAATTTTTCAGTTTGACATTGTTTTCCTAGTTTTGAGGTCCTAAACTTTCGGGGTCGTTTTGAGGCCCTAAACAACGTTTTTAGGGCTCACCATAGTCAAACTATGAATAGAGTTATATTTTTATGGAATAATGTGTATTCCTCGGATATACCTTTCCAACGGGCTATCATGCACCTAAAACATAGATCATATGCAAAAGTTACAACCCCATGAAGTTGATGTACCAACTTACCCCAACAGGGCCCACATGACTTTTGGCGCTTAATCTCCTAGGGTTAGGTTTTTGGATGTCTAGGGTTTTGGAATTAATGTTTATTGTAAAAATTATTTTAGAGCCTCATTGTCTTCATCTTCTTTCTAATGATCACATTCACCACATCTCTTCTCAGAGATAAGCCACCACCATTCTAGAAAACTTGTTTTAAGTCTACATTTTACAGTTTCAACATATTTCTTTATTGAATAGAACCCAATTTTACTCTATCTCTATTATTGTTCAATGTATCTCTGTGTTAATAATAATAATAATATGTGTTCATTTCTTTATGCTCATAAAATTTGGATTAATGGTATCAGAGGGGCCTTCTTCTTGTTGTTCTTAGTGCATGTCCCCGATGAGGTCAGGATACAAAGAGTTGGGTCTCAAGCTTGTTTCTCTTGAGGAAAAGATCTCCCACACTCCCAAGTGACCTTCCATGGCATGAGAAAATAAATATGACAAGACATGAGATCCTTTCAAACTTTTTCTCGAGGAATCACTAGCACAAAAAAGGAACAAGAAGATGGATAATTTTGTGCAAATCCTTTGACGACTACTAATAGGCGACACATATTCCTCGAGCGGAGGCACCACCCCCCTTCAAGGTACATATCAACTTTTATATTCCTATATTTGAATTTCATATAGATGCAAGTGTGGTATAAAAATGGTTGAATCTGCTAGAAGGGTATTTTTCTATCCATAACTTTTCGAATAGAGAAAATATTACTTTTGCGCTCCTCAAAGCCATCCCCCAATGTCAAATATTGGTGGGAGAATTTCTGTGAGAAAAAGGAAACATACAAACCCTCATTATTTATAGTCACACTCACTTGGGAGTCCTTCAAGGGTTCTATTAAGAAAAAATACTACCCTTTTGGAAGTTATGACGACCTATATACAAAATGGACCACACTGCGACAGGAAAGGGACCAAGCAGTGTCAAATTTCACAAATATATTCCATACCTTATGCACTAAAAAGGGTATCAAATATTATGAGTGACATATAGTGCTCAAGTACCATGGTGGTATGCATAGATATGTCCAAGCATAAATGAAGTTTTTGGACATCTCATCCCTGGGTGAAACCTCTCAAAATGCCATCAAAATCGAGCAAAAGATTAAACAAAAGAATGTGAAAGTTTGGGTTTGGGAACCCCACACAACAAAAGTAGGGAAAGGACATCCAAAAACCACAAAAAAGGGTAGAGAAAATATGGATAGGCTCAGGACAACCATTTTAAGCCATAAACAAAGAATGTCATTGGAAAGAAGAAGAAAGATACCAGGAAGTGGTGTGACTTCCATAAGAGCCCTAGGAATAACACTGTTGATTCCTACTCAAAGAAGTCATTGGTGGCTGAGGTGAAAGCCTCTAAATTAGATGCAGGTTCTGGCTTTGAGTTATAATTATAAAAAGGGAGACAAATCATTGACGTGGAACCTAGTGCCACGATTTCTACCACCAAGATCCAACCCGATGAACTTGATGAGCCCGAGAAAGGTGAGTGTCTATTCATTCACATATGTGGTTGAAATTCACCCCATTGTAATTCATCATTGATATCACTAGACAAAATAACCTCATCTCAGTGGAGGTCATCAAGCGACTGGCCCTGTCAAAAAATCCACACCTGCAACCCTACACCATGGGATGGCTCTGTCAAGGAAGCGATCTTTGCATCAACCAACAATGCCTCCTATCCTACAACATCAATCCCTTCAAAGATGAGGTATTGTGTGATGTTTCTCCCCTTGAAGTTTGTGACGTTATTTTGGGACAACCTTATTTATGGAAAATTCATGTTGTATATGAGTCTAGGCCTCACAATGTTATTATTACTTTGGAAAGGAAATTGTACAGAGTATCTGAGATAGTCCCACCTAGTGCCATTTCCTTGATCTATGTCAAGCAATGCAGGAAGGTCATCTCTCAGACCGGGAATTTTTTCTTCTTCATGATTCGCTCTCAGAGTGAGTGAAATATTGTAGCCACATCCATGGCTCCCACGACCGACCTCTCCAAACAACAAAAGAAAAAGGATAAGGTTGTGGAATAATACAAATACATCTTCTGCTCACATAATGGGGTACCTATGCACTGTCAAGTAAATAATTCCATTGATCTGACCCCTAACACACCACTACCCAATGGGTCAGTCTATCACCACTCTCTATTAGAAAATGAGGAGATCAAGCATCAAATATAATAACTGCTCCAAAAGGGGCACATCCTACCCAAATCATCACCTTTTGGAATCCCAATCGTGCTTCTACAAAAGAAAGACAAGACCTGACAACTCTACATTGATTACCGGGCCCTAAATAAAATCACAGTCAGGAACCGATACCTGATTCCCCGAATCGATGATCTCCTTGATCATCTCAAGGGGGCCAAATACTTCACTAAGATTGATCTAAATTATGGCTACCATCAAGTCCCAATAGATCAGACATATGTATGGAATACTACCTTCAAGTCAAAATAAGGTCTTTTTGAATGGTTGGTCATGCCCTTTGGTTTGAAAAATTCCCCAACAAATTTCATGAGATGATGGACGATGTCTTGCAACCTTTCACCAATTCTTTTGTAGTGGTGTATATGGATGACATCCTCATATACAAAAAGACTTGGGTGGAACACTTGCAACATATTCGATAGGTTTTTCACACTCTGTGACAGAACAAGCTATATTCCAACTTGGAAAAATGTTCCTTCAGCATGGACAAGGTAAAGTACCTAGGCTACATTTTTGATGAGCATGGTGTGCATGTTGATCCAGCTAAGATCTAGTTCATTCGTGATTGTTCATACCCAACCATGCTCACTAATCTTCGAAGATTCTTATGCCTTGCCAATTTCTATCATAGTTTCATGTTGGGATTCTCCCATATTTCATGGGCTCTCATCCAAGTAACTAGGGGTGGTGGTAAGGAAAAATTTGTGTGGGGCCTATCCCAACAACAAGGGTTCGATTATTTGAAGCAACACTTTTTCTCAACCCTAGTGATTTCATTACCCGACTTGCAATAGCCCTTTGAGATCGAGATAGATACTTCAGACTATGTTGTGGACGCAGTTATCACTAAGCACAACCACCTTGTGGCCTATCATAGTGAGACACTATCAGATGTCGTTCATAATTACCCTACTTATGAAAAACAAATGTACTCCATTGTGCAAGACTCCATCCAGTGGAGGCATTAAATTCTCAGGAAGGAGATAGTCATCCACACTGATCATAAGTCATTGTAGTTCATGCATACATAAGGAAAATTACATAATTACCACCATTAGAAGTGGTCCACATACTTGCAACAGTTCCACTTCAACATCAAGTATAAGACAAGAAGTATCAACCACATCATGGATTGCCTCAACCGACCTTCAATCATGACACTCACCATAGTGCTAGACTCTTGCAGCCATGAGACCTCTGAATGGACCCAACTCTATGAGAAATATCTTGACTTCACCACCACCTACCAGATGTTGGGCGCAAACATAGTTGTCACTAATTTCCATCATTAGGATAGGTTGTTTTTCCATCTGGAACATCTTTTCATTCCATCAAGTGAGCGAGCGAAGCTGATTTGGGAATCCCACTACAGTCGAGTGGAGGGACACTTCAACGTAGAAAATATAGTGGCAGTGTTGCAACAACATTTCTACTAGCCGAAACTTCGACAAGATGTCAGCAAGTATATCAGGTCCTGCACTGCCTGTGTTATTTCCAAACTAGCCACTAAGAAAAAAAGGCACGTAGACCCCTCTTCCTACTCTTGAAAATCCCTTGGAATCCATCTCAATGAACTACATGTTGGGCTTTCTATCCACCAAGAACAAAAATAACTATGTTTTTTTGGTTGTTGATTTCTTTTCCAATATGGAAATTATGGCTGTCTGCAAGAAGAGAATCATAGCGAAGGCCACTGCCAAGATCTTATTTGAACGCATGTGAGTAAAATTTTTGATACCACAAACCATTATCTCATATTGGGACAAATGGTTCCTCAACATATTCTAGTCGAGCCTTTGGTCACTACTGGACACCAAGATCACCAAATCCACTTCCTTCACCCCCAGACAGATGGCCAAATCGAGGTCGTCAACTAGATGATTGTGCATATACTGCGCATGTATAATTCAAATCACCCCCATAGATGGGATGGGATTCTTCCCTATGTCCAACACAACTACAACAAATCCATACATAGCTCAATTGACCACAACCCCTTTCATGTGGGGTTGGGATTTCAACTATTTTGTCCCATGGATGTTGCACTACCCCTTGTGGCCAACCAGATATAATCATCCTATGCTCAAACTGAAGCTGAAAAATCCACCCAGTTCATTGAGTGGATCCAGTAAATCCTCCAATAGGTTCAAGATATTTTATTGAAGTCCAATTCCAAGTAAAAGCAACACCATGATCAACACTGGGTGCCACACAAGTTTCAGGTGGTAGACAAAGTTTGGGTGCACTTACAGAAAGAAAACCTTGCAGTGCCCCATCAATATATTCGTCCACTCTGTTATGGAACTTACAACATCACCAAGGATGTGGGTGAAATTTTTTTTGATCTCAATATTCCCCCCTTCCTTGGCTTGCACCTAATGTTCAATGTGGATCTCCTTTGACCATATTTTCCACCATTATTGGACACCTCAAAGATAGAATAATAGTTGAAACCAACAAATCTCAACCCTGAATGCATGGAAAATACATCCACTAATCATATCGTGGACACATAGGTCAAAGGTACTCGCCAGTAGAGGATACAATTGTATCGGGTTGTTAAATAAGGGAAACTCCTACACCAAGGCAAGTGGCTCACCCAGGGCCAAATTCAATAGAAATTTGCTCATATGATGGGGGAACTCAATGAAATGGATACCATTGCTTCCTAAGGGGGGAGGATTGATCCAGGTGGATATTGGTGGCTACCGACCTATTCCATTGTACTCATCTTCTTGTGAATGAGTGTAGTTGTCACATCTCTTCTCATAGATAAGCCACCACCATTCTAGCAAGCTTGTTTTCAGTATGCATTTTACAGTTTCAACATATTTATTTATTGAATAGAATCCACATTTACTATATCTATGTTATTGTTCATTGTGTCTCTATGTTAATAATAATAATAATAATCTATGTTCATTTCATTCTTCTCATAAAATTCAGATCAAATGACTATATAAGTTCATATCCTTTTCATATTTACTAGTCACACAAGCTTATTCACAGAAATATACTTGCAGTTATTTTACAAAGTACATATGCTACCTATAATTAGGAATACAATAATATATAAATATATACGCATATACATATACATACATACATACATACATACATACATACATACATACATACATACATACATACATACATACATATATATATATATATATATATATATATATATATATATATAT
>JZKD02S2077923.1:1232436-1268238 GCA_000966675.3 Picea glauca | reverse complement strand
GATTGATTAATGCCAGAGCCAATTTCCAAAAGGCAATGGATATTTACTTTCATGGCCTTATCAACCAGTCAGTTGTTGTCTACTTAGATGATGCCACTGTATTTTCAAAGAACAAAAAAGACTACTTGTCACATCTTAGGTCTGTACTATAACATTGTCGTAAGTTTGGTATTTCAATAAATCCTAAGAAATCACTTTTTTTAGTGGAACAAGGAAGATTATTGGGATTTATAGTATCAAAATAGGGGATGAGAATAGACCCCGAACAAATGCAAGATATTTCCAATCTCCCTCCCCCATCTTCCAAAAAGGAAATGCAATCTTTTTTGGGTAAAATAAATTTCATTAGACGTTTTGTCCCAAGTTTTTCTGAGATGGTTAGGCCTCTGCAAAACCTAATTAAAAAATATATTCTTTTCAAATGGGGACCTCAAGAGAACCTATCTTTTAATTCCATTAGAAAATCTATAACTGAATCTCCCTCCTTGATGAGTCCCGATTTTCCCAAAGATTTCATGCTATACACTTTTTCATCAGACAGATCCTATGCAACAGTGCTTACTTAGAAAAATGTTGAAAATAACGAGATACCCATTTCATTTATGAGTTCTTCTCTTAAAGGATAAGAATTAAATTATCATGCAGTAGATCAACAAGCTTACATTGTTTTTAAGGAAGTTAAACATTTCAGATCCTACCCGTTGAAATCTAGGGTAAAATTTATTATCCCTTATCCTACTGTAAGAAATATGTTAGTTCAAAAGGAACTTGGGGAGAAAAGGGAAAAATGGATGACCTCCCTTCAAGAGTACGATCTCGAAATAGTACCCTGACAAATTGTTATAGGTCAAGGAATTTACAAATTAGTGGTTGATTCAGTTGAAATACCAAAAAATCAACCAACATCACCAATTGAAAATCTGCATAATGAAACATAAATATGGTGTGCACAAAATGCACCTAATTCATGGTATAATGATATCAGATTTTATTTGTTGCACATAAATACTCCTAGAAACCTTGATCCGAAAACCAGAAGAGCACTAAGGCTTATATATTTGTCTTTTCAATTGATTAATGATGTATTTTTTTAGAAGAATTTTGATGGTGTATTTCTACGCTGCCTAGAAAAGGAAGAATCTGGAAAGGTGCTAGCTAAGTTACATTTTGGTAATGTCAAGGGTCACTTTGGTGGAGACACGACCACCCAAAAGTAATTAGGGATGGTTACTATTGGCCCACCTTATTTAAATATGGTCATGCTTTGGCTCACAAATGTATAATCTGTCAAAAAGTTGCAGGGTGGGTCAAGAAGGTTGCATTTCCCTTGCAACTTGTTACAACAGATACAACATTTCAACAATGGGGCCTAGATATCATAGGACCAATTAACCCACCTTCCTTACAACAACACTAATATATTCTCACGACGACGAATTATTTTACAAGATGGTATGAATATTTATCGTTAAGGGTAGTAAACACGAATCAGGTAATTTCGTTCTTAAAATCTCATATTATTACTCATTTCAGAATACTTGAATGTTTAGTTTTAGATAATGCTTCTTATTTTTACTCCTTGGACATAAATATTTTTGTTTTAGAAAAATGGATTAAGATAAAATACTCAGTCAATTATTATCCCCAAGGAAATGGCTTGGCTAAGTCAACAAACACAAATCTGATCAAAATAATAAAAATAATAGTGTCAAAAAATCATAAAAATTGGCATAATGCATTATATAACGCACTTTGGGCTGATAGGGTCTCTCCAAAAGATTCCATAGGAAATTCTCCTTTCTTCCTCATCTACAAAAGAGAAGCTATCCTTCCTCCCCACATCTTGCTCCCCTCATTCAAATTATCTCAGAAATTTCAGGAGGAAGAATGTCCCCCTTTAGAGA
Source organism: Picea glauca (assembly GCA_000966675.3). NCBI lineage: Eukaryota > Viridiplantae > Streptophyta > Pinopsida > Pinales > Pinaceae > Picea > Picea glauca. The sequence continues at coordinate 1,266,334 of JZKD02S2077923.1, read as the reverse complement.
ATCAAATCAACGCTTTACTAAAATTAGAAGAAGTTGGGATGCAAGAAAAACATAAATTGGACCAACACCAACAGATTGTTAAAAACTAGTTTGATACAATCTCCTCCTTAGATAGAAACTTTAATGTGGGAGATTTGGTCCTCAAATGGGACAAAGAACATGATGATAAAGGAGAACACACTAAGTTTCAAAACCTGTGGTTGGGACCTTCTGTCATTGTAGAAAAATTGGGTCCTAGCTCCTTTCTTTTATAGAACTTGGAGGGACAAGCAGACACTTTTCCAGTGAATGGACAGACTCTCAAGAAATACTTCACCTAAGAAGAATCATACCTGCCTCCTGTAAATATCCCTAGCTGTTTATTTTTTTCTTTTTTCTTTACGATTGATTATTTTCTTTTGTTGCTTTCTTTGTTTTCTTAAAATTTATTTCTAATTCACAATCCATTATTGAGGGGAATATTTTTTTAATTAGATGCATCAATAAAGATAGCTAAAATAGTTCAAGCATTTAAATGTTAAGTTTTAACTCAAATCAGTTATCTATAAGACAATTATTATAGAAATCTGTGTCAGACCATTGTTCCTGATTTTTGGTCAAGATCTTGGGGAAGTATGATCATCTTTAAATTTTTTATGCCATCTCATATCAAATGAGATCAACTCAAAGAGCTTCCCCATCCTTGAGATGATTTCTTAATTGAAATCTAAATGTCTAAACCATGATGAAAACTATCAGTTCTTAAAGAACAAAAAACAATATTAATGATCAATCATATGATGACCTGGTTGTTAGATCTTTAGTATCTCCCCGCTCTCTCGTTATCATGAAACCTCAAAAAAATTATCTTTATAAACGACTAAAGAGAGTTGGAAACACTTTAACATGTGGTAAATGTGTGTAAACCCTTCGAGGTACTAAACAGGCCTGCTGACAGCAGGTAAATGTGCACATGATACCAAGGCAACTTCGTCGGGGTACTGAACATACCTGCTAGCAGTGAAGCAATGTCGAGTCCAATATCTGTCAGGTATGTTTTTAAATTGATCATATATAAAAAAAAATCATATCATGGATAGACGACTTCTGTATGGGACTAAAGTAATTGAGTGGGTTAAATGACATCCCTGTCGAGGCTATGAACGCCTTCTAGTAGCAATGGCCATGCCAATGGTACTAAAGTTACTTTTATAAATATCGTCACCTTTTTTTTATCAAAACTAACTTTCATATTACAATCATCTGCTAGAGAATTCTTTGTGAGTTTGACTGTATTGATTTTCTGACTTAATTTTAATACTCTTAATCTATTTCAAAGTTGTCTTTAGTGATTATTGAATCTTTCTTTTCCTTGATATAAAGTTTTGATGATGCATAGATAATTGCTTCACCTAGTGATTCACTATTGTTGGCATCCAAATATTCATATCTCTTCGTCGATCTTCAAAACACAAGCTTGGCAAAATAAATTTTATTAGCTTCCTCTTTTTGTCTGCAAAGAGTTTGATTATGATTTTTTGAAGAATTGCTTGATTGATCATTTTCTATTTTTAAGTTTTATTTTTTCAATAAACTTCTCGTTTACCCATTTTGTATGAACACATTTGATAAACTCTAAAGGCTTCTCTCCTTATAAAACTAAATGAGCCTTTGAAACACCTATAATCTTAAAACTTTTAAAGTTTGATGAACATATGATTATGTCAAAATTTTCTCTAGCATTAGGATAGAACCTAGTCGCGTTTGATTCATGGTATGCCTTTATCAATTTTCAATAATGTTATGTTGTTTCTTTAACCCTTTGCAATTTTGGTTCTAAAAGTATGACATAAACATATGATCTGAATTCTACCTTTAGTTGTTATGTCACTGTCTAATCATTGTATTACCTGGCTAGTGGTCGTGCTCTGAAACCATTACATCTCTTCCCTATTCACTTGAACTTGCATTCATTTTGTCATTTGATGGTCATTCGTAATCAGGTATTAGGTTCTTAGCAGGCGAGGTGGTATTTGAGTGTAGTTTTCCTCTAGTTCGACGTTTAATCAACACTAAGAGTGGAAGTCATGGTATCATACTCCCAAGATCGTAGTTTTCAGGCCACCTTTGACTATGTAAAACATATCATTTGTTTTGGGTTGGATCAAAGGAAGACTCCTCCATTCTACACCTTCTAGTATATCATAATCAATCTTATGGCTCATGTAGTTAGGGTAGAGACGAATGGCTCACAGGCTCTTTTCTCTCATGATGATGTTGTATATGACCTCATTGTCTTCAGATGGGTTAAATTTGTATAGTCATTCGAGGGTTTTAATCTGGAAGTCTCCCAAGATTTTTCCAATACCTTTGACAATGCTAGAGATAAAATAGGTGACCTACAGTTACAAGTTAATGAGGAATAAATAGCAGAGGCCGCAGGCCTATCACGGGAAGGAGATTGCTGGTTCAAAAACCTGAAAATAGAAGGTATCCCTTGACATCTATTGATGATTTCCTGAAAATCACGCTACAATGTTAAAGGTACACCCTTCCATCTGTTAAAATCTTGTTGGCATGGTTTGTTGTTGATAATCAAACAGTTCTTCACCTATGAGGGACGCTATGAACTGGTATTTTTATTTCATGTGCGCCTATTAATGGTCTTCCTAGTTTTTAAGTTAAACTTGCCATTTTATTTTCTTAAAAGTCTATAGAAGATGTCCAGGTTATATCAGAGACAAAACCCCAACTCTGAATCTAGTCTTTTCCACCATGGTTTAATCCAAGTTTTGGTTAATCCTCATTTCTTAAAGTTAGGAGATAGCTGGAACGATTTCCTTGTTAGGAATGGTTTTTGTTTGTTTCCACAAGAACCGGTCAATAGTTTACCTCTGTGTGTTGGCAATTCTACTGTCTCTTTCCTATCGTCTCTGCAAATTTTTCGAGTAGAAATACAAGTCTCAAAACACCCTGCATTACCTCACGATACCCCTGTTGATTCTCATCCATTGGCCGAAGTGACCTCCAGGAAACATGTATTCATTCCAAAGAATTCCTTGGAGGATTTTTTGAGTCATATAAGGGATAAGTTACATGTCTTCCCTGATGTTGTACAAAAATTGGTTTATGAAAATGAAATTAAAATCAAAAGACAGAGTAAGAAAAACACGCAGAGGGTTGATGGTTTAGATTTCAGGAATAAAAGGAATGGAAAAATTATTTCAAGGATGACCAAGAATCGACACCAGAACTGTGATAAACCTATCGCCACATTTGATATCGAGGACACGATCTCTACCGATGACGCCAATTTTGATGCCACTAGAATAGATTCACCCCAATATGATTTTGTGTCTAAATTTCCTCTATTTCTAAAAGAACAGAGGGATTTTCAGGTATCTAGTATGATTTGAAAAAGGTTATGGCACGAGAGAAACCTTTAAACTTAGATCATACTCTCCCACTACAGAATCTGGAACAAGTATACTATGAGGATTGTTTTAATTGGATTCAGAGGTATTGCCAGGATATCCCTTATCTATAGGCTCAACTAAATCAAGTTATGGATCTTAACTTGGCATTGGAAAAGGAAAATGAGGATTTGATAGCTAGCATCCAACTGGTTTCACCCAGGGCCAAAAAAGGGTTCAAGAGGTCAGGGGATATTATTATAAAACATTCTACCAATTTCAACGTTGTTATCAATTCAGAATTATTTCATGTCTATTTTTCAAAGGTTTAATGGGTAAACATTATTCTTGGAATTTACGTTTGTTTTGTTTAGTGATAACTGAAATTGTTTTATTTTGTTTTCATTAGACTAGCTACAGAATCATAGATTATGTAGCTTGTCTTTAATTAGTTTATTAGATTTCTTTTCTAAATTAAATTTCATTTTTCTCCTCAGTTGTGAAGGATATCAATGTGAAAAGGTTGAAGGAACGAGTAAATAGTTGGAAATGCTTCAAATTTGTAATTTTCATTTTGAGAAACAGTTTCAAGAACATTTTGATGATGTAATTATTTTGAATAGTTGTCACAACAGACCTATCTTTTTGGTTACCTTTTAGTAAAGAATTTATTAAAATGGATATGTATCTATCTTGTAAGATATGAGAAACAAACCATGAATTTAGTTTAAATACTGGTGCTTGCCTAGAGACAAGGGAAATTCTTTTGGGACCTAATGATGGACTTATCTTTTTGAGAAATATATGGAATGCAGTTTACTTTTTGGCTTTAGTCATTTTGTAGACTGTACAATGTGATTATTGGATTTCATATATTTTCTGGGCATGAAAAACTTATATGTTATGAATTAACTTTAGTCTTTTCAACATTTATGTTTTCATGTTGTCCTTATCTCTCACATGGTCCATTATTTATTGGTTATTATAATTTTTGTGACTATTCATCTATCTAAGCATTTTTAGTTTATGCTGAATGTTAGATTTTGATAATACAATTTTTCGGAGATTGAAGTTTATTTCATCTTTAGCTTTTGAATAATTTAAAGTTACATGAGAAAAAAATATTTGTCTTTCTTTTTGTCATAGATTGCTTTCAAAATAAAAAATTTCCTTGAGTTGTTTCAGGAAATATCATTCTTTGCTTCTTTCCATAGATTTATGCTTGGCAACAGGTTAAGTAGAGCTTACATTACGCAGAAAGACGAATATAGCTTAGTACCTTTTCTTTACATCTGATCAGAATTAGGTTAGTTAGCTTTCTTTTCATTTGATTTATTTACTTTACAAATGAATAATGATTAAATCATTCCAACTTTAATGCTTTGTTCATTGTTGTCATATCATTTCCAATCTTATTCATTCATTTGTTGGTATTTTCTACTTATAGTAATAGAACGATTTCCTTTAGTTTTACATCTTATTTAAAATTTGATTCATTAATTAAAATTATCATTTTCACAAGGCTTTATTGAAACCTTGTATCTGTACATACATAACTGTACATAATTCGATTATATGCTAGATATATATACATATAGATTAACAAATAGTATTATCAATTAAATGTATACTATATGATTATATAGTTAGATAGTGTTATCTTAGTTACTTTAGCATTTTCATTGGCTAACGAAGCCATAAAACCCATCGGGGTAGGTTATTTTAAATGGCTTGGGTTAACTAGACAACCCCAAACTGGATCTTCCCTTCTCGTTGACGGTGTGTCATAATCGCTCGTCAACATGGTCTTACAACTTCCCCTAAAGGATGTTGCACTAAACATTTTGCATAAAAACTAAAAACTCATAAAAACACAAAATGTTTCACATCTTTTGCAATTTTTGGTATAGAGTTCAACATTGCTTATTAATGGGCCACATGGATGGATTATTAGTATTTATTTCAAGCATTGTTAATTATTATACACTAAGTGTCAAAGGAACTCTTATTAGTAGGTCTTCATAGATAGATTCTCATTTTATATTGGAAGAGTGAGTGCCCTTTGAAAGAATTTGGTTGTATTTACCTTATTAAACAAGTTGCAAAGGATCGACTAGTATTCCTTTGGCATGCATAATATTTTGGTTGGATAACTAAGGTAAAGTCCGTCAAGGAAATCTTGGGCTCTTTCTTTTCATAGGTATCTTTTTTCCACCAAAGTGGTTTTAATAAAACACAAGTGCTACTTATGAAACAAGAGGATAACCACCTCCCTTTGAACTCCATAGGGTGCTCTTGGATTTCCAACTACTATTGTGAATGGACATATCTAAAGCTCAATCTTTCTATACTTTATGGTAACATAATATTACAAAATAAAAGGATTGAAATAATATGGTCTACCTTTCACTTGCATGCTAATAGTTACCATAAAATTTGCAAAAAAAAAATTAATGATTCATCGAAACTTTATTGTCCACCCTTTCCCCAATTCTGTTACAACCTTAATGAGATCAAATTTTTTCTCTATTTTACAAATAAATCATTTCCTCTACTTGTCACAAAAGTGATTTTCTATAGCAGATTCTTTGCTTCCTAGTCATTTGGGCTTAAAGAAAATCATTGTAACCTCAATGGTTTTGAAACACCAAGTGAAAGCCTTGTTTCCTACACTTGAATTTACACCTTTAAATGAGTAAGAGACTATTTTAAGATAAATATACACTATTGTTAGTAAAATAACAACGTTTAGTTTTTTTCCCAAATCCATAAATAGTCACAAAATTAAGCAAAAATCAGAGAGAAACATGCATTCAATTTTGTTTTGGCTGATTTTAACACTTGAAACACATTTTATGTTTCTTGAAGTATCCTTTTAATGCACACATATATGAGCTAAACGAATTATATTTTCACTCATCTCGTTTCTACTTTACTTGGATTGCTTTTTGACCACTTTTTTACATTTTATGGGTCTAAATAGGTGCAAGATTTTGTCGTTCACCCTATGTTCCTCATTTTCCACGCAACTTAGCTACAAAATTTCCATTTCTTATAGGTTTTATTAGTGTGTTTGATCCATTTTATTAGTGACAATGCATATAAAGTTTACTCGATTATCTAGTTTTGACCTTGGGTTGACCCTAGAAAGACATTGTTTATCATTTTTCAAGTGACATATAAGAGACAAAGCATCCTTAGCTTTGTTTATATTATTGGTACAAAAAAGTTAGCACATTATTAATTCCCTTTTCTTTAAGTTTTTCATAGTTTATTCTACTTTTAGCTTTCTAGGGTGTTGACGGAGGACAATGACCTATCGAGTGGTCCTAAGATAGCTCGCACACAAGTCCCTTAACTTTCTTTCCCACACTTTTTTTTCTTCGAAAATATGAACATACGAAGTGAGGGTAGCCTCAAATTTGTGTTGAACTTCGAATAGGGGTGAAACTAAATTCTTCTGATCACTGGATAGGTAGGATATATTAGATGCTAACAATATGTCATTTTCTCACAACTCCATTGGGGACTTGCAAATATGATTTTATTTACTTGTGTCCATATCCTTTCCACTAAGAGTTAGATCCAAAATATTCACTTTGTAATGTTTAGGTTCTTCCCTTTTTAGTTGTTGTCTTGCTCCTTTTGGTAACAACGGTTAGCAAGGTTTTCCTTTGTTGATTTTTTTGCATTGTGATATATTTCAGTGTAAGTTAAGTTTTTTTATTCTTTTGTAGATTAGATTTCTATACATACTTTTGAAGTACCCTTGAATTATTATAAAATTGTTGGATTTTTCATTCCATTCCTTGTTAAAAGTGTCACAAGATTTCCATGTTACTACTTTTTCCTCTATGGAAAGTATCAAAATAAAGTTGTTTTCAATGGGTTATTTATAATATCTTTAGAAGGATGTATGATTTCAAATATGCATAATTCTTGTAGTGAAAGTTGTCTTACTTAGTTCCCTCACAAGATGACGGGGCGAAAAGATCCTAAAACTAAGGAAATGATGTCATCTAAGATTAGAATAGGCCAAAGTCTTTGAATTGTTTTTGTAATGTGTTGCATCTAAGATTAGAATAGGCCAAAGTCTTTGAATTGTTTTTGTAATGTGTTGCATAGAATTGGAATACCAGTGAAGCATGTTACACCTAATTTTTAGTTAGAGTTACCCTCTTCCTCTTATATGGTTTAGAGTTTGTTAATGTGGACAAAGTGTCATTTATTGGATAAGGGTACTCCTCGATATAAATTCCCAATTAGACCTCACACTATTTGGTATAGGAGACCCATTCAAATTTTGGCTTGACAACCATTACTAAAATGAGTGGGGCTGGTGATGGAAATGTAGAGTGAAATATGCAATGTGCAATTAATCTAAGTGAAGAAAGAAAACTATTCTAATCAGGGGGTAAGGTAGGATGTTACCCCATAAGTTCTCTAATAATATTTTTATGCGACTTGTGCATGAGCCCAAGTAGGAGATGTGTTGTTTCCATGATCTGATACCAATTTGTAACACACCCAACCCAACCCCTAAATACCCTTTCTAGGGATGGGGAATCAAATGTTTTTTCTTCCTAACTATTTCAAATCCTAATTCTTAGATTTTCACTGGTTACTGCTCACCATGATATTTTTAATGGTCGCCACCACACTAAAATATGATCTTGGGTTTATACGTTATGGCCTCCTGAAATTACCTGGGAGTTATTAGTTGGGGTCTTTGTCGTTTGGCACTGAACATACATTTTTCCTATTCCCTGAAGTCACACCACACAGACTTATCCATTCGATGAATGGTGTTTGGCGTATAACATTGAATGTCCTATGTTTTAACATTTCAATAGTCGACGGTCGTCATTGAACCTTCGACATTTCGACGATCGTCGATCGACATTGGTGCTTCGACATTCAACAATCGACGATCTTTGTTGAACATCCTTTTTTCGATACTTATGCCCAAAACTCCCGAACTCCCAAAATCTCACCACGTGGCCTTGGCCCTTCAACGATAGGCGTTCTCCATTTTATGTTGGACATTCTTATATTGTACCATGCCCCAAATATTTTGAACTCCTGAAGTTATCCAAACTCCCAAAGTCTCGAACACATTGGCTACGCGGGCACAAACCAAAAGATGACACGTGGCGAGGGTCAACGGTGACATGTGTCCTCGATAGGGGTGACACATGGCATTCTCTAGCATGCATAATGGGTAGGTGAATCGGCCAAATTTAGGTGACACGTGGCATCTTAGTTGTAGTTCCACATCACCCAAGATGATGTCAGTGAGTCACGTCACCCACATCATACGATTGATATTTATCCACGTTGATCCATAGATCCACAATCCTCGTTACTTCGCGGCTCCGGACTTCAGGGCTTACTAACTCCTCTGGACATAAATCCATGAAAGGGCCAAGTCTCTGGACTCTCGGATCTGGCGCCACGTGTCCTCTTCCTACCAACGGTCAAGATTCACTTCGTTGTTCTCAACTTCGGTAGTTTTTCACACCTTGAAAACTCTTGGCCAAATGTTACACATGAAATTTGCACACCTAGGTACATCGCCCTAAGTGTCGTAAGTGTCTCATACACCTTGAAACCATGGAATAACCTATGTCACAATCCCTAGTCAATGTGGAGGAGGGATACATTACATGAAGGCCAAAATACCAAGTGCACATGAATTATTATTAATATTCATGAAAAATAAATTAATTAAGTGTGAGAATCCACCTCACATTTGGTTTCCTATTTTTTAGGGAAGGTGGAGGATCTCATGGATGGTTGAAATATTTCCTCCTTAACATCCTTAAGAGATATTCATAAAAGAGAAATTAATTAAGTGTGAGATTCCACCTCACATTTGGTTTCCTATTTTTTAGGGAAGGTGGAGGATCTCATGGATGGTTGAAATATTTCCTCCTTAAAATCCTTAAGAGATATTTTCTCCCTAAATATCTTAGAGTTCCCTTTTTAGTGGATCTGATGAGTGATCCTCTCCATGGTGGTTAAGCCTCCAAATCCTATATAATGAGGGATTTCCATGGAGATGGAAGAAGAAAAATTGAGGTATCAAACCTATGGTATTGGGAGAAAGATTTAGGATATCAAACCTATGATTTTGGGAGCTTTGTGCAAGGGCTGGACGAGGAGGACTTGGAGAGGATGTTGTGACTTCATCTACGGTTTGTAAGTATCTCTTTTGAGTTCTCATTAATATATGCTTGGATTATTCCCTTATAATCTGTGTATCTTCACATATGTTGTCTATTTTAGATGGATTTGATTAGACTAATCTTATAGAGTAGAGTAGGATTTCTTTTTCTTCTTGTTTTCCATTGCATTGCAGGTGTCGAACAATGTCAAGGAGCTCGAGGATCAAGCTCAAATTGGATCAGTGAGGACAAACACCGAAATAAGGTGCATCACACTTTCTTTCTTCTCCTTCTCTTTTTGATTAGGTAATTAGATTCAAAGGGATATCAGTGTCCAATGTTAACATCTTTCTGTCTTGGTATAGGAGTCTAGAATCCAAGAGAGAGATTCACCTTACGTAGGGGAATTTTCCTACAACATAAAGGAAAAGAATCACTGGGCTCAATGTCTTCATCAACATGGGGAAGATCACATATAAGTTCCTTAAAAACCAAGGAATTCTTAGCTTTTGATTTGGCAAACTCGAGATCAAATTCCTGAAGAATAAAGATCCACCTGGAATATTTTCCCCCAAGAAATTGACGTGTCAGAATATGATACATGGGGTTCAAGTCCGCAATGACCGTGGTAGTGTGTAACATGATGTAATGGAGAAATATCTAGACGACAATGACGACTGCCAGAGAAAACTTTTCAACATGTGAATATCGAAGCTCGGGACCGGATAGACTCTTTCTCATATAGTAGATCATATGTTCATCATCGTTGGGGTCCTCTTGGACTAACACCATAGCAATAGTGGAAGTAGAGGCTGCCAAATAAAGGATATAGTCTCTTGCATAATTCAGTGGACGAAAAAGAGGTGTATGGCTCAATGCATGCTTAAGAGCATAGAAATATCATTGAGCGGTGTCATCCCAGATGAAAGGAGTGTATTTCTGCAACAATCGCATAAATCCTTTAGTAATATTGGCATAATTACATATAAAATGACGAAGAAATTTTGATTTCCCTTGCAAACTTTGTAGTTGGGTCAGATTGTTGGGAGGAGGTAAATAAATAATAGCTTTAATGTTTAATGAATCCACCCTAATCCCATCTTTGGAGACAATGAAACTGAGGAGTCGACTTGATTGGATAACGAAGATGCATTTGTGGGGGTTCAAACGGATGCGGTAGAACCGACATCGAAGAAAAATGCCACAGAGATGACCAATATGGTCTGATTGATTAGATGAATGGGAAGGTAAATCATCGAGGTAAGGTTCTGCAATATGTTTGATATCGTGGAAAACATATGACATGGCCCGCTAGAAAGTGGCACCAACATTTTTGAGACCAAAAKGTAGTTTCYGATAGGCGAATGTTCCCCATGGGCAGATGAAGTTTGTCTTATGTTTATTAGCGRGTAGAATGTTAATCTAGTTATATCCTGGAAATCCATCCATGAAAGAGAAAATAATGTTGCCAGTGCAATTATCAATGATTTGGTTGATGAAGGGTGTGGGGTAATTGTCTTTGGGACAAGCCTTGTTATGATCTCTATAATCGATGCATACATGAATGGTTCATTTTTTTTTAGCAACCAAAACAATGTTAGAAACCCATTTTGTCAAGGGGAAAGGATAGATAAAGCCATATTTTAACAGTTTTTCAACTTCTTCCTTTATGGCCACGATTTTCTTAGGATGAACTGGGGAAAGTTTTTGTTGCACAGGTTTAACGCAAGGGTAAGTTTTTATTTCATGCACAACAATCGAGGGGTCGATCCCAGGCATTTCCTTGTAGCTCCAAGCGAAAATATCACAAAAGTCTTTAAATAAAATGGTGTAAGAAGCCACTTCCTCGGGCAAACAATTAGTATCGAGATGAACATTTTCCACGATACCTTCTTTGATCGAGATATCAATAGAAATCATAGAAGATATGTTTCCTAAATTCCCCTCAGAAATAGTATCCTGGGTAAGTATAGGAGATTGAGGAGAATTAACAACATCGGAGGGAAAGATAGAGTGTATATCTTCTTGAATTTGTTCTATAGGAGGAAGAAAATATGATCGATGATGGTAGTCATCCCAAGGTACCTCGTTGATACTAATCATTTCCATAATGGATTCATATGATGGAAAATTATGGGAAATGTAGTCAAAAGAAGAGGATAAGGAATTCAACCAAGATGACAACGAATAAGTGTTGGATTCAAATAGATGTTGGTCATCCAAGGAGGGAGAGGCATATTAGAAGGCATTGTATGAAGCCTCCACTTTAATAAGTGGCATAGCATCACCCAGTGCATCGAAATCTAATAGACTAGGCACAAGACAAGGATCAGATGATTCTAAAGATTGACAGGCCATAGTCGAAATCCTATTGATTGTGGAAATATGTTGTGTGGTGGGAGGAAGTGGTGTAGGGAAAGTACCCATAAGGGAAAAATATTTTAAAATACCTACACCAACACTTTCATAAGTGATTCTAATATCTCCCAAGAAAGGAATATTGTTGGTGGAGAGAGTGCAAGTGTTGGGTGTACAGTAATCTAACTGGTGGATAGTGACAATTTTTCCTTGATGAGGTAATTGTACACATCAAAACACCGATGAAGCGACGACAATCATGGCATAAAACCAACTTCTTCCTAATAACAATTTTTAATCAAGAGGAGCATCGACTACCTCTACATCGACAGAGATGTTCATACCTCCCAACTGAATAGCTAAGGACTGCAAAAGTCCGTGCGGATGAAAACCTCGCCAGTCGAATGCACGTAAAATTGTAGGGCATTGGTTAAGCGCAGGTGATTTTAATCCTTTCCAACAAGCTAATGACATGACAGAAGTGGAAGCTCCCTCATCCAATATGGTGCATTGAATGTGTTGGTTATGAACAATGACATCAATTTGAAAAGCAAGATGGTGAGAAATTCGTGACTTGAATTTGTCTAGATCAAACATGATATTATTTGACGACTCGGGATCAATGGTGCCAATGGAAGCCAAGAGTGTTCTACATTGACTTGGCAAATGTTGTAAAACTTCAAGAGTGGACATAACACATGGTGATTGAGACAAATATTCAACAATGTTGTAGTTTTGGGCGGCACGTGAACTAGGATTAAAAGTTGATTTGTGGATAGTGCTCTTGGGATGGCATAAAATAGAGTCGAAAGTAGGTTTCTCTATCTGAAGTAATTCAGATGGAGGACTAACATACGAAGGACTAACGGAGGTGGGAGATGGATCCGATGGAGTACCATTAGTGACCTTTTATTTATTAGGTTTATTTGGTGTGTCATATGTGGTAGTGCGAGTGGTTAAATCAACCCCATTGAACATATAAATATGAGCACTCATCGAGGCTTCATCACTAGGAGGGTGGTTGGAACTGCCCCTTGTGGAAGGGGAAAGTTCTTGAGCAACCATGGATTGTTGCCAAGGAAAAGGTTGTGTTAACATGATGGGTTGGGAATTCACTTTGAAAATTTTTGCAACTTCTCCATGATGTGGACAGTCTTGGGTGAAATGATCTTCACCACAAATAAGACATGGGAATTTCGGTTTTCGTTGTGGTGGATTTTTAGTAGAGGGTGGTGGATTTTGTGTTTTGGTATGTTCATTATTATTATTATTATTCTTTTTGGGTTTATTTATTTTTTTCTTCTTACCCTCGGATTGTTATGAAGAGGCAGATTGAACTGCATTCACCTCATATATTTGAGTCAGGAGGGAGGTAGAGGAGAGTGAATTCGAATTGGGAACAGGTGCTTAAATGGAGTGATTTATTGTTCCGGTCAACTGTGATGTAGATTGGGTTTTGAAGGTACCGATAAATCCATCTGCATGTGTCGTGGACAAAGGTTTGGATGGATCGATAGGAGTACGAGTATAATTTGGAAACAACTCATACAATGTACCATATTGTGAATAAACCAAATCTAAGTACTGAGATTGAGAAATAGCTTCTTCCTTAGTGACTACACCACCCATGGCGACGACACGACCAATCAGGGGTAAAAGATATTTAGTAAACCACTCTGCCAATAGTTGGTCAGGAATGGTTGCTTTAATAAATCTCCGTCGTCCTCTCCACTCATGAATGTGGTCAGAGATATGCACGAAGTTTGTTTGATGAAGGGAGGTTAAAATTTCAGTACCCGTCTCATAACGAATGGGTAATTGAAAATGCGTGAGGAAATCCATAGAGAGGGAGTTGAAATATTGAAAATAACCACATGGAATTTCAATGTACCATTTGGTTGCAGAGCCCGTAAGTGTGCACTGGAAGAGATGTAAACGTATAGAATCATACATCAATAAGTTTGATGAACACTATAAATGGAATGTCATCACATGGTTGTTTGGGTCTTCTCCAGGTTTACTGTCAAACTTGGGGATGTCAGAAGGTAATTTAGAAGGAATTACTGGCCAAAAAGGAAAATGCAATATGGGATCATTTGTCAACCGAGACAAGTTTGGGAGATCCAGAGTGGCAATGAAGGGTAATTGTCGGTTAACCTGAGGGTGATACTAGTGTGGCATAGGGACACTAGTGGGGCCATAAACTAGTTGAGGTAGATAATTTTATCTAGTAGGCCCTCCAATATACGGTTGTTGTGGACCAGTATAGGTAGGATTCAATGGTTGTTGAGGAACATTCATGAGTGGGGTGAAAACTGATGGATTCTGAGGAGTATAAGTCGGTTGATTTGGTTGTGGGGGATAAATAGTTTTCCCTTGAGGGGGGTAAATAGTTTTTCCCTGAGGAGGGTAAACATTATCTGCTTGGGGATGATAAACATTAGAACCTTGGGGAGGATAAGGTTGTTGTCCTTGAGGACCCCAGGTGGGATTTGGGACACCTACATAAGGTTGTCCAAAAGATAGTCCGCAAGGAACATGATTTGATACTCCTCCTTGTGGGTTATGGTATGATTCCCCCCTAGGGTAGGGTTGATTAAATTTACTTCCTGAAGGTACTCCCCTAGATTGTGAAGGGTTTCCACCAAAATAAGGTTCCACCCCTTCCATAGGTTGATTTACAACTGGGGTTTGACCAATAAAGGGAGGTTGTCCTCCGGAAGGAACATGCAAAGGTGGTTGTCCCCTAGGAGGGGTAGGCCCACTAAAGGATGGTTGTCCCCAAAAAGGATAGGTCCACTATATGATGGTTTCCCCTAGTTGGGATATGTCCTGCAGTTGGTCGTGTATGTATGGTAAGGGTCTGCATTCTCTATTGTAAAGGCGTAAAAATAGGATTTTGTGGAACATGAGAAGATGCATTGTGAAAAGGTGTTATGGTGGGAGTAATGGTTGAAGTGCCTTATGTATGAGGGGTAGTGATGACTCCAGAATTGAGATGGACTTGTGCTAACGTAACAGTTAGGTCGATGACTTGTTTGATGGGATGATCAATAGTTTGACCGGATGGTCCTGCCTCAGCGACAAGAGGGTCATGAGGATTAAGAGGTTGTCGAATATATTCAAAATTATCATAAATATCATGTATCGATGGATTCCTCCATATACAATGAACAGGTGTTTGATGTGGATCTACTGCATCAGTAGGACAAACAGGGGTCTTAAAGTCATCACTAAAAATCAGTTATGTGGATCCCATGTATGTCTCGATAATGGGTCTCAATGGAAAACCATGGACTTATTCTTCTATAATATTACCGAACGAGTCTAATAGAACCAGGAATGGTTCAATAGGATATTATGACATAGGTGTAGTATGAGGAGTGGGATCCTCAACCGTAGCCAAGGCTCTTTCTGAATTTCCCAACAAAGCAGTAGCAGCACTCCCAGCGTCAGAGCGATTTTGTACCTCTTCACGGTAGATGTCTTCTGGTGAATTAGGAGGTAAGGGTTTGTAGACTTCTTTCAGAGGAAACCGTTTCATCCTATGTGATCTATGAAGACCTTTATCATCTACAGGATCAATATTGAAAAATTATTAAAACAACAACACACGGTAAAAAAATCTAGAATTACCAACAAGAAAACAAACCTTCTCTTAATGACCGTACTAGTTGGTGATGAAATCCAACATCACGTGATCAAGTCGAGAAGAGGATAAGATATGAGCAGGTGGAACAGTTACGATGGTGACCTTCTTAACAGAATTACACCTTGGTGCAAGATTCCACATAGTAATCGTGTATTTACCCTCCAAGGAGCCCGAGTGAGTTTGACCACTGTCTATTCCAGGTACAGTGAAGACTTCTCTTCACTATCACCTTGTGTAAAGAACCTAAATATTATGTCTACTAAAGACACCAACTTGTAGTCAGCCCCTGGGCAGGTACAATCGACAGTCTAGTCCGAACATATGGGAAGGATATCAAGTCTGAAATCTTTCGGGAGAACTGAGGACAGGTGGACTGGTAGAACTCCATAAGACCTCGAACGGATTTGGAATTCACGAAGCACCGAGGCCAAATGAAGACATTTGGACCTCAAGAAGAACCCCCAATATACGCTCTTACTACTATGGACAGTTAAAACATGGAGGGATAATATCTGTGGCTCTCCCGAACACGACCTCATGCATAACCCCTGTGTGAGAGGGGGATCCCAGATATGCTTATACGACAATTGGATTTTCTCTCCCTATTGAAAGATGATAAGTTTGTTTTTAATTATTTGGAGAGTTTTAATCATAGCCTAATCCAAAGTGCTAATCCTAGTCTAATGTTGGTGGAAGAATCTAAAAAGAAAAAGTTTCTAGATTGATTTTAATTAGCGTTGATTTTTTTGGTTGTTCCTTACTCATAGGTGAATGAGAGTGAAATTGATGATATTATGACTTGATTCCCAAAAATGCATAAGAAAAATGATAAACAATCATTTCTTTCAATGAACTTCTATCTATGGGAAGGAGAAGAAATTTTTCTTTTCACTATCAAACACAAAAAATGTAGAGATTTCATGCAATTGCTTTCAACCAGAATCCAATTCAATGCTAAACTACTCAAAAAAATGATTCTAATATCCAAAATCCAATCATGACAAGATATATCTTTGTTTAAATATTAACTTTAATTGATTTGATTCGAAGCTTCTTCTACCAACCGGATCTCACTATTTGAATTTTTAGACAATTGGAAGCAAGTTCCATATAAACAAAAAAAACTCTCTCACAATGATCAAACAAGAATCAAAACAAATTTAAACTTTTAAAAGAAATCCAAAACTCAAACAAAGAAAATTGCTTGGAAATATATAAATCAAAGACCAAATGGGTCAATACAAAGATCTTTGGGCTTCCTTGTGATAACTTTAAAACAATCATATGAACGATAAAGTATCAAAAACCAACTCAATATCTAAAATAGGAAGAGTCATTCCAAAACAAGTAAAAAAAAAACAAGCAAAGAACCAAAAGGGAGTGAGAGAAAATACTCAAATTGTCCCGACAAAACAAGTAGCTAGAAAGGGAAATTTCACATTTTTGAAAACTTTTCAAGCCCAAATCAAGACAATAATAAGTTATACGTATCAAATATCAACCCAAAAAACTTCAAAAACCAAAGTGCAAACCTTGGAAAGGATCTCTACAAAATAGGGTGCAAAAATATGATGAGAAAAATGCAGAAAACCTCAAAAAAGGAGATCAACGCTCCCTAAATCAAGGGCACAGAGCGCTAAAAATATTTATAAAGAACTGCAGGGGAGATATTATTATATTTCAACTCTCTTATATGGCCTACAGGGGAGCGTTGATCTTCCCAGAAACTCAAAACAGAGCCAAAAAAATGCAGAAAAACTCACCCAGAATTCACAAAACTTGGTGAAATTGCTAGTGAAGATGGGAGAAAGGTAATGGATCATAAAAATATAGTAAAGCATATATAAAATGTGGTAAAATTGAAGGGAAAACCCAATTAAAGACAAATCTATGTCAATCCCCAGTGGAGTCGCCAATTTATGTTGTAGGAAAATTCCCCTGCGGACAGGTGAATGTCCTCTTGGATTCTAGACCCCTATACCAGAAAAAAGGATGCTAACATTGGACACTAATATACCTTTGAATATAATTACCTAATCAGGAAGAGAAGGATAAGGAATAAAGTGTGATGCACCTTATTCCGGTGTTTGTTCTTGCTGCTCCAATTTGAGCTTGATCCCTGAGCTCCTTGGCACCATTCGACACCTGCAATGTAATGGACAACAAGAAGACAAATAAATCCTACTATAATCTATAAGATTAGTCTAATCACATCCATCTATAATAGACAACATATGTGAAGATACACAAATGATAAGGTAATAATCTAAGAATATATTAATGATAAATCAAAAGAGATACTTACAAACCGTAGATGAAGTCGCAACAACCTCTCCAAGTCCTCCTCATCTGACCCTTGCACAAAGCTCCCAAAATCATAGGTTTTATATCCTAAATATTTCTCCCAAAACCATAGGTTTGATACCTCAAATTTTCTTCTTCCATCTCGACGGACTAACCTCATTATACAGGATTTGGAGGCTTAACCACCATGGAGAGGATCACTCATCAGATCCACTAAAAAGGGATCTCTAAGATATTTAGGGAGAAAATATCTCTTAAGGATTTTAGGGAGGAAATATCTCTCAAGGATTTTAAGGAGGAAATATTTCAACCATCCATGAGATTGTCCACCTTCCCTAAAAAATAGGAAACCAAATGTGAGGTGGATTCTCACAGTTAATTAATTTATTTTTCATATATATTAATAATAATTCATGTGCACTTGATTCTCACACTTAATTAATTTGTTTTTCATGAATATTAATAATAATTCATGTGCACTTGGTATTTTGGCCTTCATTTAATATATCTCTCCTCCACATTCACTAGGGATTGTGACATAGGTTATTCCATGGTGTCAAGGTGTATGAGACACTTATATCACACTTACGACACTTAAAGTGAGGTACCTAGGTGTGCAAATTGCATGTGTAACACCAAATTCCCCTAGAGTACTAAGTCTCTGGACTACATGCCACATATCCTCTCATTTGATGGCTCTAATTCGATGGACAACCTTAGACAAGGGACAAGTAGGGCCACGTGTCGCTCCACGACACATTCCTGGTTGATTGGGTAATCAAAGATGGGTTATTTATATCGACAAGTGAAAGGGATCTTGAAGGGTCCAAAGATCGATGGTCCACGTCACTTCGACAGTTTGACATTTGGGATTTCGACGTGTATCTTTTGGCTTTACCTCCAGACCATGCCAGATCTATCTTCACGTGTACCTAACATCCATGGTTAGGATTTAATATGGTTTTCAGGTCTCTGGGGACACTCACGTGTCCTTATACTACCAAATGCCCAGACTTCTAGATAACCATTAATATTTGGACACATGCCCTCCATTATCAACGGTCTAGATTAACTACACGACTCTGGCATTTGGTAGTTTCGACACTAGACCACTCTTATTCTCCCGAAGTATAACTTCGTCGAAGAACCTAATGCTTCCCTTCCTAAGTCTAATCTAATGGGTGAGAGAGATCCATATTGAATCCCCATATCGAAATCCCTCATCCATTCATGACTCTGTCCTTTGACTATTTTCGAGGGTTATGGAATCATAAGTCTCAAAGTCTTGAAGGAGCTAGCTCCTTTTGGACTAGCGCAGGGTACCTAGGCTCTGGTCACATGGGTCCTTTGGGAAAACTTGTGGGCTAAGCACAAATCCATTTTGCAATGAATGGGTTAAGGACATGGGCATGAGCCATCGGTAAGATGGGTGGATAGTCTGAAGGGAATGTTCTTCTCCCACAGAAATTGAACTTGACGTTCCCTCTAAGGTAAAATTCAAATGGTTGGCAAGAATTATACATTTCAGTCAATCCTACCCCGACTCTCCTCCAGACTCTCCTCTGGACTCACATCCCATACTCTCTAGAAGCTACACTGAGATAAATCAAAGACTATATGGATATAGCAGTTTACAGAAGAAAAATAATATTTCTAATAAATACTCAAATATTGAAATACTTAACCATAAAAACATACATTCATCATCACATCCAATATATATATACACATTGAGTATGATAATACTTATCAGAAATGGAGAGTGTGAAGTGACTGCTGAAAGGGGTGCATGTTTCCTCCCAACCATAGGCACAGTCACTCCTGACGGATTTACCACTGGCCACCCCCGAGCTAGACCATGATGCTCCAAGAGAGATTCTTTCTCCTTGCTCCACAACAGTCAGGGACAGAGGTTACTCTCGTCCTCCCACAAAAAATTGGCAATTGGTTTTCTCTACTCCAAGCAAGGAGGTATGGATGAGTACTTCCTTAGTCACTCATCAGCCTCATTTATCATATTGTAACAAAACCCTTCCCATGGCTTCTCTCAGCCAAAAATGAACTTGCTTCTTAGTTATTCTCTCTATTCAAGAGTCGAAAACTTGCTTCTCTTCTCCTTGAGAGATTGTTTTCTCTACTTTGTTTTCCCACAGATCTCTCTCTGTCCCCAAATTACCTCCTTTATTACATTCCTTAGCAAGGTTGAATGGGTCTAAATCCAAATTCTTGGTTAATCCTGGTAGCCTTACATATGGGTACCCTTCCCCATCTCCTCATTAACTCTTGAGGTTGGCCTTCCAACTACCATCCTAACTAGTAATTCATTTCTGGGTCAGAGGATTGTTGAGAAATTACACCCAGTGGGTATTGGTCTAGTGAGGGGCATATCAACCATTCTTGGTTTCCCCTCACCATCTCTCTCATAACATCCATGGTCTATCTTGGTAAAATCCCCTCCCCCCCCCTTCAACATTTGTGCAACACATATCAAATTTATATTAATAACAGAAAATTCATACATTGACCCTTTTATACAAGGGTTCATCAAATCAAACATTCACACATATTTAGTCTACAATAGTCTCTTGGAAAACTATAGTTATATTTACAAACTAGGGACACAAGGGTATTACAATACCCTCCCCCTTAAAGGAACATTGTCCTCTATTTTATATATGTCTATGTGATCTGTATGTACAAAAGTAAACAAAAATGGATATGCATGTCTCATGGCATCCTCGATTTTCCATGTAGCCTCATTTGGGACAATTTGTTTCCATTTCATCTTGACCTGTGCAATGGTTATGTTCCTGAGTGGGGTTTCCTTCCTATCTATTATGCATTTAGGTTCTGGCATGAATTCTCCCTCGAGTTCCACTTGAATCACAGACTAGTCAATAATATGATTAGAATCATGTACATACTTATTTATTAAAGAAACATGGAAAACATTATGTTCTTTCATTGTGGGAGGGAGTCCCACTCTACCTCTCATGCTCTACCGATAGGATACTAGTCCCACTCTATCTTTCCCTGGGTCTGAATCGAAGATACACATGATCCCCTACTTTCAAATCTCTAGGAGTCATTTTCATATTTGCATAGCTCTTTTGTCTATCCTGGGCTATCTTCAGATTTTGTCTGATCTGAATTACTTGTTTTTCCATTTCCATTAGCATATCTGGCCCAAATGTAACTCTATCTACTAGGTTTTTCTAGTTGATTGGAATATTTCATTGCATTCCATAAAGGGCTTCAAAAGGGCTCATTTTTAATGACTCTTGATAGCCATTGTTGTAGGAAAATTCTACCAGTGGTAGGTAGTCCTCCCATTTCTTGGGTTGATGCATTACATGCATCCTCAACATGTCTTCTAATACTTGGTTTACCCTCTTTGTCTGCCCAACAGTTTGAGGGTGATAGGTTGTACTAAAGAGTAATTTTGTTTCAAAACCCGCAAACAGAGATTTCCAAAAGTTTGAAGTAAACTTTGTATCTCTGTTGGATATAATTTCCTTAGGCATGCCATGCAGTCTAAATATCTCTTTCATAAATATGTTGGCAATATCTATTTCCTTGTAAGTTGACTTGATGGGTATGAATTGAGAAACCTTGATCAGTTTGTCCACAACTACCATGATGGCATCGTTCTGTTTGGTTGATCTTGGTAATCCTGTGATGAAATCCATGGAGATGGTTTCCCATTTCCATTCAAGAATTGGTAGGGGCTGCAACAAACCTATTGGGTGTCATTGTTCTGCCTTGACTTGCTAACATTCTAGACACTTAGCTAAGTAATCAACTATGTCCTTTTTCAGTCCAGGCCAATAAAATAGTTTCCTATTGGTCGTGATCATTTTATGATAACCAGGATGACCAGTATATGGTCTTTTGTGTAGTTCATCCATTATGAAGCTCTTCAAGCCATCAAAATTTGGAAAATACAATCTTCCCTTGTAAGTCAACAGACCATCATTAAGCATCTGATATCCTTCATACTTTATCCATATGGGCTCTTGCTTTAGGTATGATGTCTCTTGTGCAATTTTGACCCTTTATTTGATATATGATTCACTAATGCTTACAGCTTCCAAGTGAACTACTTTCATAATTCTACTAAGGGAATCATCCAACCTATTCTCCTTTACTTTGATATGTTTGATCTCAAAATCAAAATCACTAAGGAGATCCATCTACCTATCTTGTCTCCAATTGCATTTTGGTTGGTCAAACAAATACCTCAACCCACTATGGTCTATCATAAGTACAAATATTATACCTAAAAGGTAATGCCTCCACATTTTTAAAGCATACACTATGGAACCAATGCCATATCATGGGTCATATAATTCAATTCATGCTCATTCAATTTTTTCGATTCGAAGAAAATCACATGTCCTTGTATAATGAATCCTCTAAGCACTTCCTTGCAGGCATTTGTACACACTAGGAACTCCTTGTCTAGGTCTTCAATATTTAGTACATGAACATTGGTTAGTAGGTATTTCAACTCTTGAAATATTTCCTCACATTCT
This sequence comes from Picea glauca, assembly GCA_000966675.3. Taxonomy (NCBI): domain Eukaryota; kingdom Viridiplantae; phylum Streptophyta; class Pinopsida; order Pinales; family Pinaceae; genus Picea; species Picea glauca. Next base: position 1,243,926 of record JZKD02S2077923.1, on the reverse strand, counting down.
GAGGTCCAAATGAGTTTAACCCCCATTTTTTGAAGGGAGGTGATTGGCCAACCAATCTTGGAGAATCCTTTTATGAATCTCCTATAGTATCATGCCAGACCCATAAAGGATCTAATATCAGATATGTCCTTTGAGGTAGGCCAATCCATGATGGCTTTAATCTTGTTAGGATCAATTACCACTCCTTCCTCAGAAATAACATGGCCTAAGTAATGAACTTGTTTCTGGAAAAAGTCACACTTACTAAGCTTGACATAGAGCTAATGTTCTCTTAGTACTTAGATTACTAGCTTGATATGTTCTTCATGTTCTTCCCTATTCTTGGAATAGATTAGGATATCATCATTTAAAACCAACACAAATCTATCCAAGAAATTTCTGAATGCGTTATTCATCAAGAACATAAAAGTGGTCGGTGCATTGGTAAGCCCAAATTCCACCACCACAAATTCATAGTGACCATATCTTGTCCTAAATGTTGTCTTATGGATGTATTCATCTTTAATTTGGACCTGATGGTATCTAGACCTCAATTCAATATTGGAGAATATTGTAGCACCCCTTAATTAGTCAAATAAGTCATTGATCCATGGCAAGGGATACTTATTCTTGATGGTCATCTTATTAAGTTGTCTATAATCTATGCACAGTCTGAGTGCGACATGTTTCTTTTTAACAAACAAGGCTGGTGCTCCCCATGGGAACACACTAGGATGAATGTATCTTTTATCCCACATCTCCTTCAACTTTAATTTGAGCTCAACTAGCTCTGGTGTACTCATTTTATAGGGTGTTCTAGACATTGGCACCGCTCTTGGTACAATTTCTATTGAAAAATCAATATCCCTTCTTGGAGGTATACCTGGCACCTCTTCTTGGAATACATATTTATATCCTCTTAATATGGGATGGTCCTCTAGGATATGTTTTTTATTCTCAACAACGTTTAGTACTTGTATTGCATATAAGGAACATCCCTTTCTACAATACTTCTTCACTTGGAGGGATGATATTTGTCTCACCGAGATAGGATTTTGAATCCCTTGTAGGGTTACCCTTCTTCCTACTTCATTTTCACACTCCAAATTTTTATTGTAATAGTCCAAATTGGTTTTCTGGGAAGACAACCAGTCCATGCGAATCAATAGGTCACGAGATCCTAGAGGAAGTATGTTTAGGTTTTCTTGGGTGGAAACCCACTCATGACAAATTGGAATGCTGGTATGACCTTTGTTACTTTTATTTTGGTTCCAGTGGCTAGTTGTACCAACCATGATTTAACATGTTTAACTTGTTGCAATTTAAATTTCTCAATAGTTTGACAAGAAGAATAACTCAAATTAGAACCAGGTTCAATTAAAATGGAAACATGATGGTTGACAATCGTACCTTCCATCTCCACCATTGAAGATTGGTGGTCGGCTTGTCTATTATCCAAGGATTCATAAATTTGTGGCAGGCTCCTAGCCACATCATTGAATTTTGTAGCCTCTTAGATGTTGTAGACCTTCCCATTGTTATGTTTCCTATGCAGACAATCCCTCAGTAGATATTCCTCTCTACAACCCCAACATTTCAAGGGTTCTCTCTTCATGTTATCAGTCTTGGATATTATCTGAATGGTTTATTTCCACTATGGGATGGAAAAACAATTTGATGCACACTTCTGACAGGAAGGCTCATCCTAGATCTCTTACCAGGTTTCTTAAATATCGAGGGTTTAAACCCTTCTTATTGAATCCCAAATTGATTTTCTTCTTCTATTATTCATGGGGTTCTATATTACTCTTGAATTGCTCATAGCAATAGCTTTCTTTTTTAATAGTATCTTATAAGGTATTTGGTTCATCAAATTCATTTATGTCTCGATAGGACTGAGGTAATCCAATAATAAATCATTGCAATTTACCTTTTCATCCTTTATTTAGGTCACATACCTCATCATTTCGACAAATTTGTTGATATACTCATCTATGGTGAGTTGTCCCAACTTGAGTTCATAGAACTCCTTTGTATTTCCATCAAAGTAATTTTTTGAAAGGTACTTATTCTTGAAGTATTTCTCAAACTATTTCCATGACAAGTACTTCTTGTGGATTCCTTTCACATTCCTAAGGTCCTCCCACAAAATGGAATCTTTCCCATTCAGGTTGAAAATGGCTATCCGAGCCTTTAAGTTTTCATAGTAGTCATGGACTCTAAAGTACTTCTTCAAGTCGAGTAGCAAAACTTTTGCTTCTTCCCCCTTATTAATATCTCCATCGTAGGTGCATGGTTTTGATTTCTTGAATTCTTCAGGGTCATGACTCTTGGATTGTTTCCTCTTCTTTCTTCTCATCTAGGAATGGAAACTAGTTTTTCCACTAGAAGATTCCTTGGAGTTGTCAGTGTGCTCACCAGAGGAATCTTCCATTGAATTTATCTTGGCTCCATGTTGGAAATTATTAGAGGTCCTCCACCTGGTGTGGCCACTTTTAGGACCATGCTTCCGTATCTCTAGTGGAATTGGAGTTTTCTTAGTATGATGCTTGTCCACGTGACTGGAAACTAGACCATGTTGCAATTTTCTTTGTATATCTGATAGAATTTGCAGTAGCACTACATTAATTTCAGTCTGGTTTTCCTTCTCCTTGATCAGCCTTTCATTGTCATCCTTATAACTCTCTAATTCTGCCATGAGGCTTCTTATAGTCTCCGCCAAATATGGAGGGGTTTCTACCACCCTCCTTTCATCAGATTATTCCTCTCTATTGTGGGAGATCTACCCCAACTCCTGATGTGTCACCATCCTTTACATTTTAGTTCTCATGTTGTTCAGTGACTAATTAAGTGATGATAAAACATTTTATGTTAGTTACTAATCTACCAATTCATGAACAACACATATCATTGCAAGGTGAAGTCAGTTCTTTATTTGGAAACATTAGCAGCCTATAGTGCGGACTTCCAAAACATCTATCAACAGTATAATGTTCAGACAAGTTTTGTATAGAAGGGGGTAAGGTAAGGTGTTACCCCATAATGTATCTAATAATATTTTTATGTGACTCGTGCATGAGCCCTAGCAGGCCAAGTGTTGTTTCCATGCTCTGATACCAATTTGTAACACACCCAACCCCTAAATACCCTTTCTAGGGATGGGGAATCAAATTTTTGTTTTTCCTAACTATCTCAAATCCTAATTCTGAGATCTTCGTTGGTTACTAATCACCATGAGCTTTCTAACGGTCACCACCGCACTAAAATCTGAGCTCAGGTCTGTAAGTTATGGGCTCCTGAAGTTACCCGAGCATTATTAGTTGGGGTCTTCGATGTTCAGCACTGAACATACCTTTTTCCTAATCCTTGAAATCCTAAAATATCGCCACGTGGAACTATCCATTCAGCGATCAATGTTTGGTGTATAGCATTGAACATCCTATGTTTCGACATTTCGGTAGTCGACGGTCGCCGTTGAACCTTCAGTATTCTGGATATTGACAATCGTCATTGGTCCTTTAGTGTTCGGAGATCGACGATATTTTTTCAACATCCCTTTTTCCATACTTATTCTCAAAACTCTCGAACTCCCAAAAAATTGCCACATGGCCTTGGCCCTTCAGCAATTGACGTTCGACGTTTATGTTGGACGTTACTATATTCTACCATGCCTCAAATATTTTGAACTCTTGAATTAATCCAAACTCCCGAAGTCTCGAACACGTTATTGACCACGTTGGCCAGGCGGGCACGAACCATAAGCTGACACGTGATGAGCGTCAGCAATGACACGTGTCCTCGATAGGGGGTGACATGTGTCATTCTCTAACATGCATAAGGGGTAGGTGAATCAACCAAATCTGGGTGACACATGGCACCTTAGTTGCAGGTCCATGTCACCCGGGATGATGTCAGTGGGCCACGTCACCCCCATCATATAGTTGATATTTATCCATGTGAATCTGTAGATCCACGGTCCTCGTTACTTCACAGCTCCAGGATTCGGGGCTTATAGACTCCTCTCAACACAAATCCCCTAAAGGTTCAACTCTCTTGACTCTCGGATCTAGCGCCACGCTTCCTCTTCCTACCAATGGTCGAGATTCACTTCGTCGTTCATGAATTTGGGAGTTTTCACACCTTAAAAACTCTTTTCCAAATTCCCCTGAAGTACTAAGTCTCTAGACTATAGTATCACTTGTCACGTATCCTCTCATCCAACAACTCTAATTCGATGGACAACCTTAGACAGGGGACAAGTAGGGGCCATGTGTCACTCCACGATGTGTTCCCGATCAATTGGGTAATCGAGGGTGGGTTCCTTAGATCGATAAATGAAAGGGATCCCGAAGGGTTTGAAGATCGACGGTCCATGTCACTTCGAAAGTTTGACATTCAAGAGTTCAGCGTGTATCTTTTGTATTTCCCTCTAGACCACGTCATCTATATCACCACGTGTATGTCGCATCCACGGTCGGGATTTAATCCAACTTGCAAAGCTCCAGGGACACTCACACGTACCTATACCATCGAATGCCCAGACTTTCGGATAACTATTGATCTATGAATATATTTCTTTCCATTCTCAACCGTCCATATTAACTTTGTGACTCTAACATTCGGGAGTTTTGGCGCTAGACCACTCCTATTCTCCTGAAGTAGAACTTCATCGAAGTTATTAATGCTTCCCTTCCTAAGTCTGATCTAAAGGGTGAGATAGATCCACACTGAATCCCCAGATCTATGACCTTCATTCATTCACAACTCCAACCTTTGTCTATTTTCAAGGGTTGTGGAATCATAAGTCTCGAAGTCTTGAAGGAGCTAGCTCCTTTCGGACTAGCGCAGGGTTCCTAGGCCCTAGTCACATGGGTCCTTTGGGAAATATTGTGGGCTAAGTGCAAATCCATTTTGTAGTGAATGGGTTAAGGACATGGGCATGAGCCCTTAGTCAGATGGGTGGATAGTCTGAAGGGAATTCCCTTCTCCCAAAGAAATTGAACTTGACGTTCCCGCTAAGATAAAATTCAAAGGGTTAGAAGGACTTAGACATTTCAATCAATCCTACCATGACTCTTTTGCGGACTCACATCCCATACTCTCTAGCAACGACACTGAGATAAATCAAAGACTATATGGGTATAATACTTTACAGAAGAAAAATAATATTTCTAATAATTTTTCAAATATTGTAAGACTTAACCATAAACACATACATTCATCATCGCATCCAATATATATATATATATATATATATATATATATATATACATAGAGTATGATAATACTTATCATAAATGGAGAATGTGAAGTGATTGCTAAAAGGGGTGCCTGTTGCCTCCCAACCATAGGCACAATCACTCATGATGGATTTACCACTGGCCACCCTTGAGCTAGACCATGATGCTCTGAAAGTGATTCCTTCTTGTTTCTCCACAACAGTCAGGGACGGAGGTTAGTCTCCTCCTCCCACATGAAATTGGTAATTGGTTCTCTATACTCGAAGAAAGGAGGTCTGCACAAGTACTTCCTTAGTCACCTGTTAGCCTCATTTATCATCTTGTAACCAAACCCTTCCCATGGCTTCCCTTAGCCAAAAACAAGCCTGCTTCTCAGTTGTTCTCTCTATTCTAGAGTCGAAAACCTGCTTCTCTTCTCCTCAAGAGATTGTTTTCTCTACTCTACTATCTCACAGATCTGTCTTTGTCCCCAAATTACCTCCTTTATTTCCTTCCTTAGCAAGGTTGTGTGGTTCTGAATCCCAATTCATGGTCAGACATGGACGCCTTATAGATTGGAACCTTTCCCCATCTCCTTATTAACTCTTGAGGATGGCCTTCCAATTACCATCCTGACTAGTAATTCATTTTTGGGTCAGAGGATTGTTGAGAAATTACACCCAATAGGTATTGGTCTGGTGAGGTTCATCTCAACCATTATTGGTTTCCCCTCACCATATCTCTCATAGAATCCATGGTCTATCTTGGAAAACTTCCCCCCCTTTTACCAATTGTTCAACATATATCAAATTTTTATTAATAACATAAAATTCATACATTGACCCTCTTATACCAGGGTTCATCAAATCAAACATTCACACATATTTAGTTTTCCATAGTCTCTTGGCCAATTATATTTTTATTTAAAAATTGGGGGAAACATGGTTATTACAAAGGAAGCTTGGGCATGTTGGTCATAGTGAAACAAAATGTCACGTCGTAGTGATTGAAGGAAGCCATGGGTGTGAATGGCATAGTCAGGGATGAAACACCGCAAGAAATTGGCTTTTCCTTGGAGACTCTGCAATTGGTGTAAGTTCCTGGGAGGGGGGATTTCATTGGTTTCCTGAATTTTAAGGGGGTCTATGATAATTCCCTGATGGGATATGATGAATCCTAACATGATTCTTTCAGTGATGCAAAATACACATTTAAGTGGGTTTATCCGAATGTTGTATCTTTGGCAGCGTTCAAGGATGATCTGTAGATTCTCTATGTGTTGGGAATGTTTCTTGGACCGAGCTGTGAGGTCATCCAAGTAGGCAAGAATGATGTGAGCGAGATTATGGAAGGCGTATTTCATCATGCATTGGAAAGTCACCACTGCATTTTTTAGTTCGAAGGTCATGAAGCGATAGACAAAGGTTCCCTAGGGGGTTGTGAATGTGGTTTTTTACTAATCCATGTGGCATATTTGGATTTGGTTATATCTAGAAAATCCATCCATGAGGGAGAGGACATCATGAATGACACATGCATCAATGACTTGGTCAATGAATGGAGTGGGGATGTTTTCTTTGGGATAAGCTTGGTTTAGGTCACAGAAGTTTGTGCAAACTCGAATGGTTCCCTGTTTTTTATTGACAGGGATAGGATTGCAGACCTAGGGTGTGTATGCGATGGGGTATATGAATACATTTGTACATAATTTGTAGATCTTGAATTTGATCACCATGGATTTATAAGGGTGAAGGGGGCATTGCTTTTGGCGAATAGGGGAAATGTCGAGCCAACTTTCAATGTTATGTTCAACGATGGTTGGGTATAACCCTAAAAGTTCAGTGTATGACTAGGAAAAAAATCCCGATATTCCTAGAAGAGGGCCCTGTATGCCAAAATTTCCTTTGGAGAGCATGCAAATCCTAGGGTGATTTATTCCACGAAATTGGGTTTGACTGAGATGTCGATATTTATTGTGGGTGAGATATTTTCCATGTTACCTTCTTCAAACACATCAGGTGTGGGTATGGGATTTTTGAACCAGTCTACATGGTCAAAGGGGATGAAATCCTTAGCTTCTATGGTATAGACAGGGGCATATGAGGGTGGCCAAAAGGCGTTGTGAGCCATAAAAAGGGATCGATGATAAAAATCATCCCATGGGTAATTTGGTGTGCATAGAACCTATAGAATGTCTTCATCCAATTGAAAGGTGTGGGAGTACAAGGAGTCTCTAACAGGCGATATTGGGGTGTTTAGATTCATGGGGGTAATAGGTGAGGCGTATATGGATGAAGGTTTGGCATAATTTGAGTCTAGGGTGGATGGACCTATGGGAGAGGAATGAGGACCTTTAGTAGACGTCATGTACCAAATATCCATGTATGAATTGGATGTATTGTGGTATGGGGGGGGATCTCATAAAACGATGTTATAGGAGAGTTTGGGGGGTTTGGGTGGAATTCCTCACATCATGGTGGAATGGAAAGAGGGGTCAAAGGATGGAGGTTGGGCTATGGAGGGGGTATGCCATGACTACATGGATGGGGATTGTTCACAACCTGGTTCATCGGGGTTTGTACTATACGTGTAATGGGTGGGATGGAATCCCTCTGGCGTGCTCATCCCTCAATGATGAGTGGGCACCGATATGTGTAATGGTCCATCTGGTAACATAACGTTCAAGTTCATCACATGTTCTCATTTAATGATGTAGAAACATAGTGAATGTAAATAATAGTTGATACATAGGAGATGGGTTGGGAGGACTCAAGTAATGTGGTTTGGCGTACTACTGCTAGGGTGCCCCAAAATTGAGGGAGGTTGAGTAGTGGTGAGTGTAATGGCCATACTAAGAGATAATAGAGAAATTGTGCTTGGTTATCAAACTGGGAGGTTTGGAGGAAAAAGGTTCTATGGAGGCTGATGGATCTGCTGGTGTGGGTAGTAGCAATGCACTTATGGGTTTTGGAATGGGATTCTGCAACTTGAGTAAAGCAAGGAAAACATTGGTGGGATGTCCAATGGTGGTGAGAAATGTGCATGGGCATGGTACACATGGTATGTAAGGGGGAATATGTTCCTTATTATTCCATGTGCCAGGTGGGGTTGTGGTGTTTCCCCTATGGTGTGTAGTTGAGTTACTAGTGGCGGTATTAGTTCCCCCAAATGTGTGACCAGTTGGATGAGTGGGTGGGTGTGCCACTGGTTGGGGTAATGGTACCACAGGTTGAGGTTGCAGTGATAAATCTAGTACCATGGTTGGGGATTCTAAATACCATACAGGGATAGTTATGACCATATTAGGTAAGGTGAGGGTAGCAACAACTTGGTACGATATTACTCTTCGGGGAGGATAAAATAAGGGTATTTGGATGATGTCCTATAGGACTTTTTTCCAAATGGGAATATAACCCATGGGTGGTGGGCTCTCTGATCTTCCATCCTGAGTGTAAAATATCATATATAAAAAGTATGCAGAACAAAAATAAAATGCTATAAATGGCAGAATACTAGCAATATAACCAGAACAATCACCACAATAACACTGCAATGATATAAGAATAAAAACAAGAATAACACTTTGATTCTGAGAGAAATTTTCATGGGCCTCTTCGAGGGAGAAACCTCCAGTTGAGCAGAGCTCTATTAAAATAATATCCAACATAGGGTTCTCATACCCTCGACTCCTATTTATACTAAATATGTCTATCAAAAGAAGCATCTAGAGGAATACCCTTCTAGAAGCGAAAGCGTCTATTAGGTGTTCTTACATTCGACTTATTCTATTTTATTGCAAGGCCTTATTAATATTAACCTTTATTACATATGAATATATTGTTCTACCTATGTGCAGGTTAGGACCCTAACATGTCCTCCCCCTTAAAAACATCCTTTTCCTCAAGACTTGAGATATGGAAACTGTTGCAGAATGGTAGTTGGTTCCCAAGTGGCATCTGCTGGAGTTGTATCTTTCGACTGGACTAACACTTCCTTCATAGTTCTCTGATGCATGTGATGCTCATGCTGGTCCAAAACTTCTTGTGGCTATAGCCAAATGGATCCTTCTTCGGCTAACTCAGGGAGGTTGGTTTGAATTTGGAACTTAGTTTCAATCACCTTCTTTAAGCATGAAACATGAAAAATAGGATGTAGCTTCGAATGACTGGAAAAAGATAACTGATAGGCCACCTGTCCCACATGCTTGAGAATGGTATAAGGACCATAAAATTTGGGCGCTAGCTTCTGACAATGCTCGGCCTTGAGGGAATTTTTCTTGTAAGGTTGTAGTCGAAGAAACCCATGATCCCCTTTTGTAAATTGACATTTAGAGTGACCTTGATATGCTTGTTTCTTCATGTGATTTTGTGCAATGACCAAATTCGCTTTGAGTGTACGAAGAATAGCCTCTCGAACTGTAAGTGTTTGGTCAACCACCTGGACCTTTGAGACACCAGGTAAGTATGAGAGAACTGAAGGTGGATTCTGTCCATATACCACATCAAAAGGAGTCATGCATGTAGTTGTATGGTATGAAGTGTTGTACCACCATTCAGCTAGGGGTAACCATTAAGCCCACTGATTTTTCTTTTTCGAGGCTAAACACCTCAAATATGTTTCGAAACACTTGTTGACAACTTCCTTTTGACCATCAGTCTGGGGATGATAAGATGTCCTGAGATGCAATTGGGTGCCTTGTAGCTTGAACAGTTCTTGCCAAAAATTGCTTGTGAAGGTTGGGTCGCAATAAAAAACAATAGAGTGCGGCACGCCATGAAGCTTGAAGACCTGATCCATGAAAATTTGAGCCACTGTGGATGTTGTAAATGGGTGTTGAAGAGCGCAAAAATGAGCATACTTGGAAATGTGATCAACAACCACCATGATGACTGATTTATTTCACGATTTGGGTAAGCCTGTAATAAAGTCCATAGAGATATCCCTCCAAATAACAGGTGGAATCAGAAGTGGTTGTAGTGTGCCCGAAGATTTGACTGTTTCTCCCTTGTTGCGTTGACACACATCACATTCAATGACAAAATTATGAATTTCCTGTTTCATACCATCCCATAAAAAAGAACGTTTGACCCTATCATAGGTTTTTGTGAACCCGGAGTGCCCCGCTGTGGGTGTAGCATGAAGCTCATAAACTACCGTGGATTTAAGCTTTGATTGTTTACTTAAATACAAACGGCCTTTGTATCAAAGCTCATCATGGAGCCAAGAGTAACCTGGGGAAGATGGAGCATTGGACTGCAATTGTTGGATCAGATGCGAACTTTTGGGATCTTGTAGACATTCTTGGCAAACGACTTGGAGCCAATCTAGTACAATGAAGGAAAGAGGAAAAAGGGATCCTTCATCTTCATATTTTTGGGAAAGTGCATCCACAACCACATTGTCTTTTCCTTTCTTGTAAATGATCTCATAATCATATCCAAAGAGCTTAGTCACCCAGTTTTGTTTCTCTAGGGAGGAAATGTGTTGTTCCAGAAAATACTTGAGGTTTTGATGGTCTATCTTAATTTGGAAGCATTTCCCCAATAGATAAGGGCACCACAGATCAACGACATGCAAAATAACCAACATTTCCTTTTCATAGATTGATTTTCCTAGATTTCTTTCAGATAGTTGCTTGTTGGTAAAGGCCAAAGGCCAACCCTCTTACATAAGGACAACACCAATTCCTTTCCCTGAAGCATCACATTCCAAGACAAAGGTCTTTGTGAAATCAGGAAGGGCCGGGACTGGAGTGGTGCACATGGCCATATTCAAGGTTTGAAAATCTTGAGCAATGGTTGGAGTACAAGTGAAAGAGTTATTTTTTAGGAGAGAAGTGAGAGGTGCTGCAATATTTCCATAATTCTTAACAAACTTGCGATAATAACCTGTCAAGCCTAGAAATCCACGCAAGACTTTGAGATTCTTTGGGTGAGTCCAGTATTGCATAGCTTCAATATTTTTAGGATCCACCTTGATGCCATCCTTTCCAACCATATAACCCAAGTACTCTACTTCTGAGGCGCCAAAATAACATTTAGATTGTTTCAGGAAAAGTTGGTGCTAAGAGAGTAGATGGAGAACTCGATCCACATGAGAAAGATGGTATGTCTAGTTTTTTCTATAGATGAGGATATCATCAAAGAAAACTAAGACAAAATGATGTAGAAAAGGACCGAAGACATGATTCATGAGGCTTTGGAAGGTGGAGGGGGCATTACACAAGCCAAAGGGCATGACCAAAAACTCATAGTGGCCCTCATGAATTCTAAAGGCAGTCTTGGGAATGTCT